>JAMKCH010065244.1:0-13017 GCA_023653785.1 Ophioderma brevispina | reverse complement strand
TGTTTTTTGAAGCGGCGCCCCAATTTTTAAAATTGGAGATATTTTACACGTTGCATTGGTAACTGGCTAGTAAATATACCTGTGAATGGTTAAAAATGTCTATGTGTCACAAACGAAGGGAATTTGTACTAGAATAATTCTTATGGGATCCCCGAGAAAATCAACGGTGCTGGAACGGCTGCCAATGTGAAATAAGACGGGAAAATAGCGCAATGTAGTGTCTACGATCATCCAAGTAGTTGTTTTTAAAGTTCGGGCATCAAAGTTAGAGGTTATTTTCTCGAGGTGGCACTATTTAACAATAGACGGACAGGACATAAAGTAGCCATTTCCAGCTCTGCCGTTAAGTCCAATCTGGGATCCCAATTCCAAATTGCTTGATTTTGTGATAAATACGCATTTTTTAAGCATCCGTTCGCAGGTATAGGTTGCCTAGACAATACAAAACGTAACTGTGCAAAAAAATATCAAATTTTGAAAATTGGGGGCGCTCTCAAAAAAAATGTTGCCAATAGTGCTTTAATACTTCACGTGCCTCTGTAAGACCACTATCAGTGTGCCCAAGAGTACAAAATCTTGAAATTTGCAGGGATGCCTTAAAAAGTGAAGGATAAATCGGTGGGTTTATCATAGTATTACCTAGCCGTGTGCAAGCACGGCTAGGTCTTGTATTTGTGCGAGTTCTTCCTTAGTCGTGCAACGACTAAGGTCCAGTATTCAAGCCATTTCTTTCTTTGTCTTTCCAAGCTCCTTAAACTCACTCATCTAAGTACCAAACGGTTAATCCTATATTAACCAACGTTGGTCAGAAGAACCGGAAAGAGTGCCATTTTGTAAAAATCTTCAAAAGCCCACTTGTCCTACAGATAACAAGCTATCGATTCCAAATTTGTTCACAAGAATCCTTAGACAATCCTTCATATAGGAGGTACACAGCTAAACGATCGGAGTTATTAACAGTTCAAAAATGGCGACAATATATAATTTAATATGCCAATGGCTATACTCTCCAAATGATAAGACTTGGATATGTGATGTCTGTGCAAAAGTTGCGGATAGAGTTGTGAGAAATATATGACAGAATGATTGGCCCAAGGTCATCTGTAAAATAGCAAATGAGCTATTAATATGCAAAAAACACTAGACTCATCAACCAATTAAGGTATAAAATTTCATATTTGGTCACAAAACCACTGGATGAAGCTCTATTATCCGTGCTCCCAAACATGGGGTCAAAAGGTCCATGGGGTCATCTATGGGTCAAATCTTAAAGAAGCTTAATTGACTAATCTAATTCTGCCAATGTGATGGTAGTCGATGATTATTAAAAAAGAGTCCACAGTGACGACCCGCTCTGTGACCCATTGTGTTTAGGGGTCAAAAGGTCAAACTGTGTCAAATATCAAATTGCCCACATTGCAAAAATACCATGTACCAACTTGTATGATTAATGAAAGAAAAGAAGTCACATCCCCGGTAACCTGTGCCACTGGTTAAGGGTCAAAGGTAAAATTACCAATGCGCAAAAAATTCCACGACTAGTCTGTGCTCTTTGAGCACAAAATGTCTCTAGTTCTTCTTTCTTTCCGACGCAAACATTCAAAATGCTACTGTACCAAAACGGTTTATCCGATTGCCACCAAAATGTTCAGAAGAACCACTGACCCAAGACCCCTCTACTAGGTGTCACGTTTTGGGTCACAGGTCACGTGGACCATTAAAGGGGCATTTTTTTTGAAATTTTCGGACTCTATAAACGCCGCCTTCTGCACAGAATAGTGCCAATGATCGCCAGATGTTATCAGAAGAACCACTGACCCAAGACCCCTACGGTGTGTACGCAGATTGGGGTCAAGGTCATGTGGGGCCGATTAAAGGGGCATTCGTCAAAATTCTATAAATTCCTTCTTGTTCCACAAATAAATGTGCGATCATCACAAGACTTGTTTCAGAAAAACCGCTACCCAAGGCCCCTAGGGGTGTACACAAATTTTGAATCGAAGGTCAGTAAGGGTCCATTAAAGGGACACTTCCGGTCTGAATGTGAAAAAATCTTCAAAATTAATATTTACTATATGCAAGCGTAGCATGGTCACGTGACCCATGCATATAAAGCACTTGAGACCTTCCCCAAAGTATATTCACAGCCAATGGGGGTCAAAGGTCTCAAGGGGCACTTCTGGTGTTATATTTTGCAAGGTAGCATGGTCACGTGTCTCATTCATATGAAGCACTTCAGACTCTTTCACAAAATTTGTGCTAAGTTATGGGTCAAAGTCATTTTTAATATCCCCACGCTAGGTTCGTGCTCTTCGATCACAATTGCCTCTAGAGTTTTTTTGGACTGAAACATTTACAAAAGGAAGAAAGCATCCATTGCTCAAGAGACATTTGCACTCGATTCGTGTTGTGTAATGTCCGTGACGAGAGCAAATGACCAAAATATCCGATTTTGTCCTAAATGGGTTGACAAATACAATGCACAAATCTGATTTTTGATAGATTTCTTTTGATTTTATGATTTATGCAAAATCACGCTTAGTGCCTTTATTTGTTCAAATTCTCTTTAATATGCAGTTTTTTTTTTAAACCTGACATTCACATCATATGACCATCACATTAATCACTACCAAAAACAGTCTAGACCAAAAACCGTTTCAATTTTAAGTAGATTATTGCCCGATGCTACATGAAACCATCAAATCATAGTTGTCCATTTCTTACAAAACAGTAATTTTCCACATTACATGGCATTTATACAATAACTGGGATATCGTCTTATTCTGCTTTTTAAGTCAGGGCGGCGCCAGACCTCTTTTTCTGGGGGAAAACTGGGGGAAAGGAAATCTTGGGTGGGGGGGGGGGGGGAAAGTGAAATCTTGGGGGGGGCAAAATATGAAAAATTTTTGGAACTTTCACCAATTTTGGCCCAAAATCGCTGAATTTGCCCCAATCCTTCATTTTTTCTGTTCGACCAGGGGGAAAAAATGGGTGGGGGCAAGAAAAAATTGAGGGGCAAATGCCCCCCATGCACCCCCCCCCCCCCCCCCCCCGGCGCCACAACTCTTTTAGTACCATTACTCTTCTACCTTTTGGGTGTACCGCCCTCCAACTTGAATTTTTCATTATTTAACTTCCATTCTTATAACCTGTATACACAATATTTTGATTTTCTTCTGTCCATTGGTATCAAAATAAGTACGAAACGTCCCATTACAATTAACAACATCAATATGACATAAGTCAAGCACGGATGAAAATACTGGATATAGGGTGGGAAATTGGCCTAATATATAGCTATTTGTTTTACTGGCTTAAAACTTATGGCCCTAAGCACTGTATAAACTAGTCATTTTGCCATCATTTAATGAAATCTGATCTTTCTCTAATCTAACTTTTTTTATTCACACTGTGGCCTTTTGAGAACCGATTTGCTGTCAAGCAAACTTTAATGCACCTCCCGTAATGACATACTAAGCATGTTGGTACTCATTTTGGTATCAATTGAAAGAGAGGACCAAAGCTATATAACTTGGTACAAAATCAAGTATATTTGGCATACTTATGCATGTTTGTTAACTTCCTCCCCCCAAAAAAAGGGGGGGGGGGTGGTTACCACACCACCCATCGATTTCCGAATTACCTGTACCCTACCTACAAAACCCCCAGGGTGCGTGTTTTTTTGCCATGAAACACGAGCATAAAATAATCAATTGACACTTACATTAATCAGTACAAGTTTTTGGTGTAGGGTAACAACACACAGTGTGATAAAACCTGGTACAACATTGGGAAAATAGGGCACACTATTTTCCCTGGGTTTGGGGGGTGATAGGCCTGTCGCAGTACCCCCGGGGAAAATAGCGGGCCCTCTTTTCCTTCTAACCATGTTTTTTTTTTGCACTGAAAATGGGACACCCCCATCACTAAAAATTTTACTTTTTTTAAAACTGACAATGGCTTTATTTTTTTTATTAAATGTTAATACCCTCCAATATTAAAGCTTCAGTTATGTATTTTTAGCAAATATAGAAATTTTTAACTCAAAAGTATCGGGTGTCCCAGACACCCACCCTTTAATTTTTAAGGCTGGACATGTATTAGTAAAGGGAGGTGTGTGTAAATAGGACAATGTTTTCTTATTAATGTACCTCAGAAGCCTTAACTGCATATCAAAGAGACCAATTTTTGGCCATATTACGAAACAAGCATTATATTAATTTTTTATTTTAGTTTAAACTTTCTTTAGGCAAGGTAACCCTTTCAATGACAAGAGCACTGATTTCCAAGAAGGCCCTGCATACACATACATTGTATAGAATCATTAATATAAGATAAAAATACTAAATACCGGTACACATAAATACAAATTAAAAAAATACATCAAGTAAACTTGCGTCATCCCCCTGGCAAGATGGCAGTCTGAAACATGACCTCAGATGACCTTTGACATCATCCACACATGAAGGAACCCCTATTGCACCTTAACCCCAAGTCTGGTTTAAATCGGACTTAAACTTTTTGGAGACGCGAAAAACGAAAACCTAACCAAACTGGAACACACACATACACATACGGACATTCGCACCCTCGCAATATCCGCCTCTGCTTTTCAAGCCAGGGGATAATAACTTGAGCCAATTGTGCTCGAAGAGCATGAACCTAGCCGTGTGGATACAATTCAAATATTGCTTTAATGCAATAACAGCACATTTTTTGGAGAGCACCCCAATTTTAAACTAGAATTCGCGGTTCTGGGCTTTCGTGCTCGCTATATTCAAAGAATATAAGCTGTGGGCCGTTCCATGACCTTTGACCTTGGCACATGACTTTTGACCTCATCAACATATGAGGGATCCCATGGTGCACCTATGACAGAAGTTTGGTTTCAATTGAGGTCAATTTTACATTTTTAGCCTATTTTTCAACTTGACCTCACATGACCTTTGACCTCATCAACATATGAGGGATCCCATGGTGCACCTATGACAGAAGTTTGGTTCCAATTGAACTTCAACTTTTCAATTGAGGTTTTAAAAAACTTAAAGGTGCTTGTTCCGATTTATATCTATTGTGTTCTCTACTTGATATGAGAGCCTGACACTTGCACATACGCCCCAGAAAGTACCGTGGGAAACAAACTTGCGGTTTCGATGGTAGAAGCAATAATGCGTATTGCAAAGCCCTATTCAATACTGTGTTAATATTGATGGTTAACCACTAAAACAGCGTTTTTTTGTTTATATCTTGGGAATGAAATGGATTTGACAGCTCAAATTTCAGGACGACAATGAGAAAAATACGGCCTTTCATCTGATATCAAAATCGATACTACTCCCGGGTAAACAAGGGGGTCCCAAACACCATCGGAACACGCACCTTTAACATTTTAGTGACACACACATCCACACGCACAACAGATTGCTAAGTGGTCCTCCAGCTATAGCTGGCGGCCCACAAAAAGTTTAAAAAGTTAATTGGCTAGTAAACTATACCTGTGAATGGTAAAGCTCGAACCTCTCTATGTGTCACATAAAAAGGAATTTGTAATTAAAATTATTATCATATTAATTCAACAGCTGCTGAAAACATTTCAGGAAATAGTGCCATGTACATGTCAACGCCGATCCAATAGCTCTTCCGTTGGTGCATGCAAGTCAAGTTAGCATAATCGCACAAAAATCATGTACAGAGAGAATATCACGTTTCAAGGGCTGCCATTCGGGGATTCCCCATGTGATCCCAAATCTAATTACAAAATCCCTTCTTTACTTTTGAGCATTACTGGTCACAGGTGTAGTTTACTACCAACACAAATTTGAAAACCTAAGCACTATTATTAGTGAGTAGCCAAAGAATTTTTTTTTCAAATTCAATACATTTGAAACCATATAAATGAAAACCAATCGTATAGATAATTTACAACTTAAATATAGGTTTTTCAGCAATTTGTCAATTTTTGGCATTGTGCCAAAATCAGTCCATGTACAAAGTCTATGGAATTGAAACCCATAAAATTTGAAATATCTAAAAAATGCATGTTTGGAAAATATGAAAATTGGCATGTATGTTTTGTCACCATTGCTCAACATTTCAACTGCGATTTCAACCGATTTTTAACAAAATCTGTCCAGGATGCGGTAGCCAATACTCCTACCTTAAACTGTAAAGATTGGAAATTAGGATGAAGATGAATTACAATACAAATCTGTTATGAATAAACATTTTCTTCTTGAACCAAGTACTCCCTCTTTATTATTAATTGAAACCAAATACTGTGGATTTTTTATGTGGAATAAAGACCACGTTCTTCCACATAATAATGGTATCTCCAGTTTCAATTTGGTCATCGACAGTGAGTGTGTGTAACCGTGGGGGGGGGAGCTTCCCCCATATGGGGAATCTTGCCCCCTTTCCCCTGTTGGAATATGTTTTCTGCCAACACGCCAATTTAATGCAAAAACAACAACATAGGCCTATACTGTACTAACACACTATATGCTTGTGGCACCCCCTCCCCCTTGCCAAAAAAAAAAAGACATTCCCGGCCAAACGTAGTTGAAAACCTGTGGTAATTTTCTAAAGCAATGAAGGCCCAAATGGGCCATAGAGATCGCACTGAAAAATACTAACTTTTATTGCAAAGCTTGAAACCAGCCCTAACACTTGACCCCCTCCCCTTCCCACCTCATGTTGGGTGGTCTTCAAGTAAGCGCATGAATTAAAAATGACAGGTTTTTTCAACATTGATCAGGGGAGGGGGATCAGTTTTAAAGTAAGACAAATATAAAGTGTTTTTTCCAACAATTTTGCCGAGATTGTAGTACACCATGGGTGCAGAGAGTAACAGTTCACAAAAAAAAAAAATTCATAACTTTTATTCTTTAATACACATATAGACTTTCTGTACCAAATGTATCTCAAAATTAACCATTACTATGACCTCATAATGTCAAAGTCATGACCCAACATACGTTTTTATGTCTATCTTGCCCTAACCTGACCTCTGATTTCACATCTTTGACAAAAGCAGAAACAGAGTTTAAGTCCATTCATACCTCGCTGCACTCCTGTGTTGCATTACAGATATATCAACCAGATTTCGGATGCTGCTCATGCAACTCGCTGTAAATCCAGTTAAAATTAATTTAACTCTATCATTGTTGTATCCCCGTGATGCCAGAAGTTGGGTAGTGACTGCAGTTTGCAATTGGCTACTCACCTCAACAGTGACTTGTGCAGTATGAATAACCACTCTACCCTTTGGACCCTGCCAGTTGTGTATACTTTTTGTAACACCTACTAATGCAGTAGCTTTAGCGGTGGCCTTCCAAATATTTGCAGGTTGATTTGAAAGCCATCTAAACCACCAACAAGGCCTATAGTCTGGTTTTGAGACGCATTTACATAATATTAATGCCAATTCTGAATGTGCCCAGAAATGAACATGTTTTAAACCGTTTTGAAGCAGACCTACGATAGTAATTTTGAACGGAAGGCGACTTGAGTCGCCATTAGTTCTCAAAGGATTAAGGGATTAGCAGCGAAAATGTCGAGAGAATAAAAAAAATGTGGAAATTTATTTTTTTTTTAAACCTAGAAATCAGGGATAAGTGTGTACCATGTGGCGTAAACCATACCTTTGCAAATGGAGGGGGGGGGCTGAAGGGGTGCCCCATTCCTATTTTTGGGGGGGGGGGGGGGGGGGGGGGGGGGAGGGGGCAAATTTGGGTCCTTCGCCATAGACCTGACAAAATCATTCATTTGGGGGGGGGGGCTGTGGGGGGCAAGGGTTTTTGGTTTGGGGGGGCTTGCGCCCACCTGCCCCCCCCCCCCCCCCCCCCCCCCCCCCCCCCCACCCCGCTGGTTACGCCACTGGTGTGTTCAATTCCATACAACTGCTTTAAGTAGAAACAAACCCACCAACTAAATTGAAAAAAAGAAGTATTTAGGAGAATTAGTCCATGCCGATTTGTGTCCAAAACACCTACATGCAAACACTAGAGTAATTGTTTCCTTTCTCAACATGAAACAACAGACGATGAACTGGAAGATCTTAAACAAACATACCACAACAATACACAAATCTCAAATCATAGGATGGACTGACCTGCACCTTTCAAGACTTCCTTCAACAACTGCATCTCATCTCACAGAAGAGTGCCATACATAGATTCACTTCGCAGTACTATAGCAACACCACAATTATTCCCCCCTCAAAAGGAACCATCATAAATTCGAATTATACCATTACATTCAACTATCCTTGACATCTAGGAGCTTCAGACAATTCATTCATTACTGAATCCATATGCCATGTGCTGTTATCTAGTTCATACACTGAGTAAATCCAACGAGGAATGAGTTGCTCTGGATCAACTGCAAAGAAGTCATAGAAGGAATGCATGCCTACGAGATCAAGTGCGCATTATTGGCAACAAATGCCTCAATGCTTAGAAATCAATGCCACAGGAAGCATATCCTCCTTTTCAATTGCCAATAACACGCTCTTAGAGACACGTTATATCATTAACACTTCACCGCCAAAGACAGCTTTTTCTGCTAAAACACAAAGAACATATACAAGCAATGGATCCAAATGATACCAACATTGAATCCGCCTAGCATCAGTCGTTTATTCAAAAAACCAAACCACTTCAACAGTGGTGCTTGGCAGACTATGTCTCTAACTACTCCACTACTGTGATCCATTGTCCTATGATAGTGATGCCCACAGAATGAAATGCCAAGGCACAATTCATTGATGATTGCGAATCGCATATTAACATTCAACTTCGATCGGGCATCGTAATTCGTTCATGTACCAACACCTAAGGTGATCCGTTTTGTTAATTCAAACAGTAAAACTGACCCATAAAACTATGCTAGTGAACGTTTTGTCTTTTATCTCCCCTGGTGGGATGAACATACTGACCTCAAGGGCATTAAATGAAACCTACCAAAATCATCTCCAACTTAAACACCATGTTATCCAAACAACAAGACAATTCTTGAACCCAAGTCTCACTGCTTTGCATATCTGTAAGACAAAAAGCAGCACACCAAGTGCGAAACTGTGCGAGTCCAGGGTGTTCCCAAAAAGTTGTGCAACCAGTTAAACTCCAATTTCTCAACCTAGTTTTACTTCCACGTCTTTCATTTGCACCACCCTAGGGTTCCCAACCATTTTCCATTGTGGAGATATAAATCTTGAGAAGTCCTCAACAAGAACATTAAACCTAAGATTTTTTGGAGTAGCACCACGTCCCGGGTTTTGCCTTTTTATGTATTCACACACCTCTCGACTCGTTTCCATTTGACACCACCCTAGGGGTCACAGGAACAACATTTTCCGTTGTAGAGATATTATCTGGAAATGTCCCCAACATGAGCCATAACCAGAGATTTTTTTTTGTTTAGGAGTAGCACCCCGGGTTTGCAATTTATAGTAATTCTTTATTTTCTTGCTCTGCATGACAACCACCCGTGTGTCACAGACTTTTCCATTGGTGGGAGATAGTATCATGAAAATTCATGCAAAAATCCCTTAAAATTCACTAAATTTAGTAAAAATATGAAAATTTTACTCAATTTGGCAACACTATTTTTGAAAATATCATGTGACACATTTTTAAATTTGGGGTCCCATACGGGATCTGGAAAGCGGTAAAACGCCCAATTTTAGTATTTTTATACTTTTTTTTTTTTTTGTTTTTGTTTTTTTTTTTCCAATAAATGTAAACCCGGGCTGGCAAGCCAAAAGACTGACCCTATGTGCACACAAAAACCCAGAACTAGAAACAAAAACCATTTCCATGAAACATGGGCACTTGATATCTAGCTTAGCTGTAATCTATTGATATTAAAGACCTTGCTGTGTGTACAGTGATACAGCAATTATGCTATTTAATTAGATCAATTGGATCACCAAAACATGCTCCTTTAATCGGCCAACATGCACTTTGACACCAATTATATTCACACATCAGATCCTGGCATTGTATTCCTTTCATGTGCGAAGGATTTTGCCCATCCGATGTACCATTTCAGAGCTACAAGTAAATTCCTCATATTAATTAGCCATTGCATACCTAAGCCGCACATATCTCACACTTTTCAAATTGTAAGAAAGATGCGCATCCATTATAGGCTTTCATGCAGCGAAGGATGTTGCATATCCGATATACCGTGTTCAAAATTATAGCAATTACGCTGATTTGTGCATATATTAGCTCATTTGCATCGTTAATTGCCGAATACTCCCAACATTTACAGTCGAGAACTGCTCAGCCCGCTTTCCTTCCACCAAGTAAATTCATTGTTATACGCCAGACGGAACTCAGAAAATTAATAGCAAATTTACGGCCCAAAATCTAACAGGTTGAGAACTCATCGACCCGCTTCTTTCCACCCAAGGTACATAACCATAGCCCTTATGGAAACTCCAGAAAAATCGTACAACAAGCAGTTTACACGCACGGACAGACAGACAGCACGGACGGATGGACGGACAGCAGGAACAGACAGAAAATGATTTACTAAGTCTCTGCCGAACAAAGTTCAGGCGGAACAAAAAAGAAATCACTATAACCTACCAAGAGCATGCCAGAGACAGATTACATCAAGCATATTTGCAAAATATAGATCACACTGATTTCCCATCATAGCCCCAATGCACAAAAGCAGAGGCAGATGATTTAATTGAAAAGGAAGAAGCAGTCAAAGAAATAGCATGTTACAAACCTTCAACCAGAACATAATCAACTATTGCCACAGATTTGGGATTGCCCAAGTTCACACACCACAAAATGAAAACATCAAACCCAGTAGAATCACAGAAGTGAATACTTAAAGAGACTGTCATTGTTAAATGCACAACAACGCGAATCTTCACACATGTTATGACAATTGCTTGCAACCAGGAAACCACTTCGTTGTAGTTTCTAAACTGGAGGCGCTGGAGTGGGGAAATCATGCTATGTTGCATTGTATCAGCATACTTCAGATTGCTTTGTTCACATTTGAAGGTGATATAACCCTAAAGATTGTAGATTTTACTATGTGCTCCAAACAGGAAAAAAACTGAAGTCAACATCCATGGCCAAACCATTCTGCATTCGGTATAGATCCAAACCATGGCTTCCAATTACAAAATCTATTCTGCAGAACGTTTAAAACCATTACGGTAAAGTAGGACATTTGTCAGTTGGTATATAGATGAGATCTCCATGGTAGGCAATAGATAATTCCCGTTCAAATCAACGACTCAAAGATATTAAAACAAAAAAACAAAGATCTATTCGGGGGGTAACATCTTCTTGCAGTAGGAGGACTTGTCCAACTGAAACCTGTCCAGAGATTCAGGGTATTCACACATTAAATATGGATATGGCCCCCTTGGCAACCAATAGGCAGATATTTCACATGCATGAGTTACAAGAAATTATGAGACAGAAATAGATGATGTTACCATTTGCAGAACTGCTAAATAGATTGAGAGAAGGACAACAACACCACAAGATATTCAACAAACTACTGCAACATCTGTGGATATTCAAACCAAAAATTACACACCAACAATGCCCCATTTATTAAAAACCAATTCAATTAGTAAATGAGCACAACAATGACATATTCATACAACTATAACACTATTGTATCAAAAGATTGTAGACAGTGTTATTGGAGATATGGGAAATGAAAGCAAAAAAAGAATCAGACAAAAACATTCTACAAATTCCCGCTCAAACGCTTGGACGTCCAAAAGAAGAACTGCAAATGGCTCCAAATGTCAGATGATATTGTAGCAAACATAGCTACCCAAACATTATTGCCTCAGATATTATTGCTGTCGCAGAGGAAGGAAACACGCCTGACCACAACAGACAGTATTGCTGAAAATCAGCATACCAAATTCCATTCAAAAAAGAAAATGATCAAACTACGCAACATCACAACAATAGGCCGCACATGGGCTAGGATGTGTATTTTTAGCAACAAAATTTAACAAATCGCATAACCTCGTTCACATCCCCAAGAATTTCAACAAACACTGCTAAGAACAATGCAAGTATCTAATTGTTATGTGTATAGTCGCATTCAACGACTCAATAGTCAATTCCAAAAAGCATTGCAGCAATTTGCCTGTGCCCAAAATTAAATTACAATTACCATTTGATAATATGGGAGATTTCAATGAGACATAACAACATCTCTAAATTTTGTAACATTTATGAACAAGCATTTCCATGCAAACAAACATGAGACATCAAACAACATATATAAGAGTACACTAGCCGATTTGTATTCTCCAACTGCAATCAATCTTATAAACACACCCAAAAAAAGTAAACTCCCCACCCCTGAAATTTGTTAAAGTTCAAAAGTAACATCGTGTTAACAATTATATGGGAATTATTGGAAGCGGCGTGTATTTACGCGTATTTTGACACTCATTTGTGGCCGATCAATGGATATTGTTGAAGTTATGCCATTTGACCGAACCCACCCAGAATTTAAGTTGCCAGTAAATCCTTATTGGACAATAATCTGTACCAATTGAAATCAGTGCAATCCTCTCCTCTTCTCGCCACATGAGGAATTCTCCTTCTCTATAGGCCTTACACGGGAAGGTTAAATTATTTGACGAACTGTGTTGCCCTCCGATCATCCAAGGGATGCGAAGAATACAAATGCATTGCACTGGTTCACCTGAACATTTTCAGCTATTTCTACAGGTGATTCCTTTGGAGTCTCGGCGATGGCTTGGGTGTGCTGAGGCAGGTCCTGGCCAAGAAACCGATGACCGCCGTGCAAGCGCCCTATTAGGGCCTTACTGCACAACAGAGTAACTGTTGTGTGAAAAAGAGACATTCCTTTTGACTTCCTGGCGGACTGCACGACCGGCGATTTAAAGAACAAAATGAGTGGCATTTCAAAAATAGGCAAAAGTGATTATCATTAACTTTGGCTTAATTCCAACACTTATCTTAAAGGCAAAGTCTTCATTAATGTTGT
>JAMKCH010065240.1:0-25943 GCA_023653785.1 Ophioderma brevispina | reverse complement strand
GAAATACACATTATGACAGCATCACATGTGAAGGTGTATGACGCTATCATGCCATCCGTATCGCATAACACGTACCCATTTCCCTGCTAGCAGAGTGAGTGTTTAAGTACATGATTATTTGTTGCTTGTTTTGACAATTCATAGTACTCTAAGTATGCATGCAACGATGCATGACATGTTAATGAGGATGATACAACCACGTCTTTCTTTTGTTTCACCCACACCTGCATGTAAAACAAGGTGAACTTGTATTTACGCAATGCGTAAAATATGTCCCTGCCGATCACTAACATGCGATCAATGCAACTACAATTACACCCCACCCACTCCCCAACACCCCGCAACACTCCACCCCTCCCCAACATCCTGCAAAACTCCACCCCACCCCCTCCTTAACACCCCTCAACACCCCAACCTCACCCCGATACCCAGTCCTGCTAAGCATGACTCGAGTGGCCTTATCTGTTATTAACCTAACATATTTTACTGGCCCTCGAGTCATGCACAAATGAACTCCAGACGAATGTAAAAACAATTTTGCTGAACTAAATGAATCTCTGAATGAGTCCATGTTTAGCAAATTTACTTACTTTGGGGCTGTAAGACATCGGTAGACAACCCTTGAATGTTTTAAGTAGTTTTCAGGAAGAAATATAAACTTAAAAGAGCAAATTTGATGCACTTTTCAGAGGACGATAATTTCACTTCACAGACTAAGTCCAAACCGGAAAACCAAACAACATGAGACAGGTGAAAGGTCATACATGTGCGACCCAATTTGTAAACATTTAAAAAGCCCATGATATACTTCCTGTCGCAGCGAGTGATTTCTGCTCATGAGCATGCGTAACAGTTGATCTTGGGTCAAAGTCCGGTATTGCACATGCCAATCGCTCGCTTCGACTGGAAGTATGTCATAGGCTTCAGGCGGGTGAAATTGCGTAAAAATGCCCATACACGTTTTGTAGTGATAGCGCCGCCAGTGTTGCCAACAAAAATTTCGCCTACCCGCGGCAAATGGCCAAAAAGTAGCCCAATTTTTCACTTGTCGCTTAGCGCATGTGAGGGCGCCATTTTTACGAAAATGCCATTTTAGTCTGATTTTTAACTATTTTGTATTTATATTTATTTTTTTATTTATTATTTATTTTATATTTATTATTTATTTCTTTTTTATTTATTTTATATTTATTATTTGTTTCTTTTTTATTTATTTTATATTTATTATTTATTTATTTACTTGTTATTTATTTTATATTTATTATTTATTTATTTATGTTGATGTACAGCTGACAGCCACAAATTACTCACGAAGAATAATTGCAAAGACTCTCAAAGAACGGCTATTATAAAATTCGTAGTCGAAAAAGAAGAAAAAAACGATAAGAGGGGAGCAAGTGACGAATACTTGTCAAGAAATGTTCCGTTTTATAGTCCTCGAATACCCGCGGCACTTAAATTAATTTACCAAATCATTTGTATCCGTTTTACTTACATCCTAACAGCTCAGCAAGGTTTAATTGCCCTCTCACATTTCACCCCAGTGAGCCGGTAATTAGCCCTACCCTTGTACACTGTACCACCCATGACGGTCAATTTTTGTTAGGATAATTATTGTTGTTATACCTGAGTGAGCAACCTCCCCGTCCGGTCTAAAGAGCACCTCCCCGGGGGGGGGGGGGCCTCCTGTATTTCAAAGGTGGAAATATGCTGAACATGGACTTTCCGAATGCAACCCAACCCGATTCTTTTGCCCCCCACCAGGACGAAACAACCTACCCTAAAACAAAGCAATTTTTGTTCTGTTTTTTTGCATCCCATAAACAAGTCTAATTTTTCATTTTTGGGTGCCACCTTAAACAAGTAAGCAATGGCTTGTGTTGATAATATAACCTTATTATCTGGCTTGCTCATGTTCTGTACTTCAACTTACAGATTTTGATATTTTGATCTCGCGTACATCACAATGCAAGGTTACAAAAAAAACCTACCCTTGTTTCCATATTTTGCTGTTTTTTGACCCCCTAATTCGTGTACCGCGTCATCGCCTGTGGGACAAAAGACATACCCTTTTTAACGCCGTTTTTCCTTGTTCCCGCGCATCATATCCAACCTTTGAATACAAGTGGGCACCCCCCCCTGGAGCACATCCTATTCTAATAGCTGTAACAAGGTTTTATTGCCCTCTCACGTGTACCACCCACGACGGTCCCCACTACTTTTTGTTTGAGCCAGAGGGGGCAACTTGACCCCCCGGTCGGTACGCCACTGCCCTCACGTTTTAGAGTTTAGTCAAGTCGCATTTTAATATTTAATTACACAAGTGGGGCAAAATAGGACCACAACACAGGGTATAAGATATCCATGGTGTACCAGATAGTATCCCAGGCAAGTACCCACATTCTTATTGAAAGGATTTTTGTGTCTTGGTTGTTGGCACTTGGTTCAGTCTTTTGGGTTGCCATCCCGTTAACAATCCTTGGCAAAATGTGGAAATACGTCAAAATTTAGAGAATAAAGGTATGATTTTGGAACCAGTCTCTTGTTACGACGAATTGAAACCCAAGGCGATACCATTATTTTAAGTGGAAGAACTAGGCGCCGAGGCCGAGTCTTCCACGTCAAAAATAATGGTGTCGCCGCGGGTTCAATTCGTCGTAAAAAAAGTACCGGTTCCCAAAATCATACCTTTATTCTCATTCTTAAACAAGCAATTAATCATTTTAATTTCATCTTTAACCCCAATTTCGTGATGCTTTATTGCTTCAATACAACAAAAAAGGACTGGCCAAAACCAGTACCCATGACAACAATCGAATCAACCCGTTGAACGCAACATTCAGCCCAACGAGGCGCAACGTTTGCAGGCGTGCGCGAACGTAGTTCAAAACGCATTATGACGCGAGCGCTTCAACCTAAAAAATAACATCATACCAAGCGCGTACTACCTGGATTCAATTAAACGACTTGAACTCGGGCATCAGCCATGAAATTGCTTACCTTTTCACAGCTGCTTAAGAATAGGTGTTCGACCCTTTCCCCCGACAAAGCGTAAGGAGCCAAATTAAAACCTGGTCGCAATGATTTTTTTTTTTCAAAATAGTGTTGCCAAATTATAAATTATATTTTAACTAAATTTAGTGATTTTTCAGGGATTTTCACATGTTTTGAATTTTAAGATTTGTTGAGTCATTTGCCATAGGAAACATTCTTCCATGAAACGGCTATTGGAACAAAGCTTAGTTAAGATATTGTAAATACTAAATCAAAAACCATTACCCCCCATGTGCCATTCAAAGGCCCCCGGGGGGGCGCTCTCCCCCTGGTTCTTTCAGGGGTGAATCAAAGCAAAAATAGTGACGTATTGACCAAATCTACATGATATTGTAATATTTATTATATTTTTCTTATAGTACAAACATGGAATGCAGACTTGGTACAATAGGTCCCCAATAATAGCGGGACATGGCATGCTAATACACTTGCAAGTTTTGAATTTCCCGCCCTAATATAACAACCCCTGATTTTATGTGTCACGATTGTAAGTTCAATCGAGGGTAAAAAAAAAGGGTCCCTACCTTCACAATTTTCGAAAAGTCTCCGACGTGAATCAAAAATTGTGTTTATGGAGTCTAATCATCGAAAACGGGAAAAACAATGTATGCATACTGACGGCATTTCTCAAGATCAATGTAGTCACACTTATCGGTAGAAAAAGTCACAATCACTGAGTATTGAGTGCTCCTACCATAGTACATAGCCTAGGGTATTTGTTCTTTTCATGCTGGCCTGAAACACACCCTTTGTCCGTAACTGAGTCTCAGGTCCAATGGTACGTCCAGCCATATAGGTGTATGTAGAGATAGTTCCAATAATTGTAACTTTTGGCATCATCTTTTAAAATTATGGACATAATCTTTGGTGCCATAAGTACAACTGTTCAGTGGAGTTCCATGCCATTTACAGGTTTGAGATGTTTTGAGATTATTTTCCTAAATAAAAAGAAAAATAATTTTCTTTTGAGCATCTCTAGAGTCTGGGTAGAATAATTGTCTTAACCAATTTGTAACCGATGCTACAATTTGTTCCCAAAAAAGTTCATTGTCAACATTACACCAGGCTCCAAATTTGGCAGCCCAATGTAGACACAACAAGGGTAAAGTTCACCTGGAAAAATGTCAATAATGGAATTTTTAAATCTGGAAAAATGGTTTATCACATGATGCAGAAGACTCTCAGAATGCCTACAATATAACGTTTATGTTTCAAATAAATTTAAGTTGGCCACTTTGCAGCTGTAAAGTTAGAGCATGACTTTCACTACATACACTCGTCATACTAATAGTCTAATAAACGCAGCCATACAAAAGTTAGGACTATCTAGTCATGATCATCCTGCCTAATGTAGAGACCCTCGAGTTACGATTATCGGAACTGCCCGATACCCTGATAACACGCCTTCCTCCCCTTTCTGTAACACGAACACGCCGCCCCTTTCTGTCACCAACACGCCTTACCCTTTCCCAACACCCCCGCACCCCTCAAACCTCATTCCCTTCCCATACCCACCCTTAACACGATACCATACCCCCACCCCCCTCCCCCACACCCTGTAACACCTACCCCTCCCAACTCCTCACCTCCCCAATACCCCGCCCCTCCCCTCCCACCAGCCCTAGCAGCCACTCCTGTCTCCCCCCATCCGCCCCCCCCGCTGCCCTCCCCCCCCCCCTCCCCCCCCCCCGCCCCCCCCCTCCCCCACCCCGGAAAACAGCACTTCCCCCACCCCCCCCCCCCCCACTTCCCCCCAGGGCCCTCACCTCCCCCCCCCCTTCCTCCCCCCCCCTGCCTCCGTCCCCCCCCCTCATGATCCCCCCCACCTTCTTGTGACTGTACTATAACTCCATTGAATGAGCGATCGTTATTTACGGCAGGGGGGATTTGCATTTTCAAAGTTTTTTTAACCCTGATTTTTTTCGATGCCCCCATTCATTTTCCATATTTCTGTTCAATGTTCCCCCTTATAACTTACAAAAAAATATTTCAGGTTCCCCCCTCCTCGTTTCGATCAGACTTATCATGTGGTACATTATATTAGATATGCAAAATTGGGATTAAAATGCATATTCATCAGGACCAGGTGTACAAACCCAATATGCATGAAGAAATGGGTCGAGGACAGTTTGATAGTAAAATTAAGCAATTTTCTTAAACTTTTTTGTGGCAATATTTCATGAAACGTTTTAAAATAGTCAAGATTATATAAGCCCTTATGCATTGGCTCTAACGCTTTCACCAATGGCCCTGATCACTGTGGCCCCACCATACCATAAACCATTTAGCATCATTTCAAAGGGATGCACAGATCGGGATCAGCGCTTTCCCTTATCAAGCACACATACATCGAGATAAACCATCGCAGCCAGGACCAGTCCCAATTATCTCATGGGTAAATCGAGACAACCAGCGGGGTTAATAATTTCTTGTCCAGGAAATTACAGATAGCTGAATCCACAGGGCGTCGAACCGCATGCCTATTACGCAGGGATGAGCTTACACTTGGAGTCCGAGCGCTTACCTGATTTGAGCTATCGTGTCCGCAACCCGCCGGCTTACGAAGGGGAGTGATAACACCACCCCCTTTAGGGACTGTTCCTCCGGTTGCCGCTAAAATGCCAAAGCTTTCGTAAAAGCTTCCAAGGTATAACCATTTTTCCTCATCCTTTCTTTCCGGTAATTTTAGCGGGAAAAATGTGAAGGTAGCACTTCCGGGGTTAGTGTATGCCTTCAAAGTTGAAGTGTTAGTGGGTTGGTTGCCAGCCAAGGAAATTTAGAGTACAGTTTTTAAATATTTTTCACATTATGGCTCTAAACACTATGTCTACATGAAGCCAACACATTCCTGCTGTTGCATGGATTACAACCACATCAGTCACGCACTGCTGCCATTTGAAAAATACAGACATTTACTTCGCATTGCCCAAAGAAAAATCGAAGACCGTGTATGGAATGTTTTTGTCTAAAATGGTTTTCTTTTTAACACCGTGAAACCGTTTCACAGAAAAACTTCTACCGTCACAGATTTTTGTTTTAAAACTTATAATTAAACCCAATATCAAATTCCACAACTCCTCCTAAAGTTTGTTGAAGAGACTCTTATTTGAACAAGACACTCATAACAATAGCGCATTTAGCCAAACTGGACCAATTTGCCATCATTTCAGAGCTAAAACCACATGAAAATCCCCGTTACTAACCACCCCTCCTTTTTTTAGCCAAAATTGATATTTCGCCTATTTTCTGTGGAAAATGCAATTTGCTGACCTCGAACGTTATGACGTCATTTTGACGCCATACTAAGTACTGTATAACTTATTTTGATATCAATGTAAAGGGAGGACCTTAGCTCTTTACTGATATCAAAACCAAAATCGCTGCTTTTATAACAAATTTCCGGGGTGGTAATAACCCCCCTCAAGTGGTACTTAACCGTTGTTACAAACAAAAAAAAAAAAAAAGAATGTTGTAAGACGAAGATTAATACATTTTATGTCATTTTAATCATGAACATTTAAGGTGTCATATCATATATTCTTCACATATATATATGACTGACATCAACATAATAACCCTGATACACTGGAGTCAGAGTGTTTTATCCCTTGTACTGTATTGCTATTTGGTAGTTTTAATACCAAACCTGTGGGCTCACTCAATCTGTGAATACTGACCGTAAGGATCGTTACCAAAATCGCGGCCAAAATGCACCGAGAGTAACATCGATGTGAACCCGGTTGTAATACAGTTTTTTTTTGCGTCCAATCACATGTCTCACAAATACCTATCCAATGGGATAGACCCATACGATGGGACCATTGTCCATTAACCAACATGGCGTGCCATATTTGCCCGCGTTTTTGGCAAGCTTGGTACAATCAAATGCGGTCAGTCGTGCCGGTTGGGTGAGCCCACGCGGGATAAAACATGTTCTGTTTGAAAATTTCGGATAGCAGATTTGCTATAGATGTATACATGTATATAATTAAAACTGAACAAAATTTCTCATATAAAATATGCGTACCGTCATTGAAACACTATTTTTGAATTTTCGTTTGGGTATTGATTTTTCACAATTTTACACCATTTTCTCAAGCTGCCAAAGTAACACTAGGCCGATGTACATAAATTTCAAAGTAAGTCGGATGCAATTTTGGGCCACTTTCACCGCTTGTTTGTAATGGTGCACAATGGACAGCATCATATCAATTCGTTACCAAATTACAACAATGTGTCAATGAAACAAAAGTTGTCCAACATTGTCGTTACAAAACTACTTCAGAAAAATGAAATATCTCTGCTTTTCAGACCACCAATTTGAATTAAAGAAAAGTTTTAATTTGGCATGGTCTTAAAATGTTGTCATAAAACTATATGTACCATAGAAATATAATAATATATAAAAACAATAAATGTTTTCCCCAATGATATGTTCTGTCAAGCCGTACCGGCTCCTCCTCAATTCCTCTTTACAATACCATTCATTGGTATCATCACAAAATTAAGTGGTAATCCACTAATCACAAAGTGGTCCGAGATTCACATTTTACTTCATGTCAACAGGAATTCCTGTTTCAACAAATCGGATCCATCGGATCATAAAATATGAAAATCCAAGTTTAGAAATAGAAGTCACTACTTGTTTTCAGAATTTCATGTTAAAAGGTTCATGTTAAATGATTTGACCTGTAATAACCTATAGCACTGAAAATATTTAAACCATGCAGTTTACATGTATTAATTCTGATAAATTTTGAAGCCCTTTAGAGCAGTCATTTGAATATTGAGATGATTACAATTTTGTGTCTGCAGTCATGGGATAAAATTATTACTCCTCTTTAAAAATGGTTTTTGTTCCCAACTCAAACGATGTTCCATTGTCAAGATACTTATATTGACAGTTTTGTACTTTACACAAATTTTCTCCATGACTCATTATTGAGAAAATGGCCTGTAACATGTGGCCAATATTAAAAAATATCAAGATATAACAAAAATCAACAAAATTGAGCACTAAAAAACACAATCGCTCCTAGTCGTTTTTTTGTTTGTTGTTGTTGTTGTTTTTTTGCATTTTTTCTCACTTCGGCAGTGCCCCAGTTTGAAAAGAAGGACTAAATTTTGTCATGGAAACAATTTAAAACATTAAACAATTCCTGTATCCTCAACCTAATTTACCACACGAAATCTATGTCGCCAGCTATGAAAATCATCATGCTTGATATGATGAAAAGCAGACAAGGTATCCATAAAGAAAATCATTAAACTTGTTAGAATGTTCTTGAATGAAAGTCAAATATTAAATGCATTCCGAAAAAAGGCCATTTTAAAATGATGAAAGAGTTCACAATGTTCACACCATACCTTAAGCTGTTTAAAATCGTGCACGTGACAAGAATGGGAAATTGTGGGGATGGTGGTATGATTTAATTGTGAAGTGCATTTCTGCCCACGTCTAGCCACGCCCCAAGTCGGCATATAAACGTACTCTAACGCAAAGTAATCAGCTCATTTTTCACCTCAGTAGTCATTATATGTATGTTAAATGATGAAATCAGTGAAAAATCATAATTATGTATTAAAAACATATAATATCTACCTAATCAGGGTGATCCAAAAAAAAAAAACTTGACCCTGATTTTACTCTGCCATTTTGAATCTTGAGTAACATATATGTAACATAGTTCTTATCTTAGTTCTTATTCCTTTAATTTGCTGCAAGATCTTTCCAATCGGTTTAGTATCGGCCGAGCTACAGTCGTTTGAATCAGTAGTCTGTTTTTTTTTGCGCTCTGTCCACGGATTCATATAAAGATGACCGCGTTCGATAAGGAAATCTGGGTCCAGAAGAATCAGGCTATTTAGTGACTGTAATAGTTGTGGCACCATTTGACCCACCAAAATTTCAGTCACAATTTGCCATCGATGCTTTCTTAACGTTTCTACGTTTTTCATCACTCATAAAAATCATTTGAAAAATAAATTAATTCATACATGAAACAGTTTTTGGAGGAGTGTTGAATGAAAAATCACAACCAATTAAGTAACAGGCATGCATTGGTGAACAACCTTCTGATGTTTAAAGGATGTCTATACTACTTGGAATCAAAAACTTGTGTCAAGGATTAAAGAGATCTTGTCCTTAAATAATGCAATCACTATATCATAGATTTGTTGTTGTTTTATAAAACACCTCTATATACTTCCAAATGTTTAAAAAAATTGAAAAGAAAGCGATAAATAATAAGTCAGATATGACCAAATTGTAACACACCCCTTTTTTTCGCCATTCCTATGGGTTTACACACATTAAACTTGTGTTTGTGAAATGTGCAATATCAATATCCTGATGCCTTTGTCCAGTTTAATGCTACAGTTTCTTGATTATTTCAACTACGGAAAATAATCAATGAATTTATATACTAATGTGCCAACTGATTATGATCAAGATCAACACCAATTCCACCTTTGCAGAAGGCAGAAAACAAGAACTTCCCATTGTTTAGGATCTTGGCAAAGAGTTTAGTCCCGTAATTATTTGGCATAACTTGTATCTATAACTGGATTACAGTAGTAGTGGTGTTGAAACCCTCTTCATTACACTTCATGATAATTGGGTGAAATTTGGGTGAGGATTTTGTGTGAACATTAATTCTTTTTTAAGATCATGAAGGGATTATGGCCTATTCAAAGATTCATTTAAACAAATAGCATGGGTCATCATTACTTTCATAATGCTATTCCCCGCATATCGTTCACATTGACGTTTTCTTTGCTTAAAACTGTGTAAATCCGATTGGAATGGGGGAAAAGGTGTGTGCTTACAAAATTTGTCATATCTGGCTTTATTTTTTTAATATCGTTTTCTTTCATTTTTTCAACATTTGGAAGTAATTAGATTTGCTTTATTAAAACAACACACATCTATGATTCATGACTTTATTAATCAAGGTCATCTGCAACCGCTGCACAAATTTTTTTTGATTCACGTGTATTTACAGACCAAATGTGCAACACCTTGAAAAAGGTTTCAAATAAACTTAGCCATTTTTCGCTGGCTTGTACCCTTTAAGATACCACTTTATATGACATAAACATATACATGCCCTTATCTAATTTGCGGAGTCATTTGCTAGTTGACGGAGACCGGCCGTGCATTCAATGGTATCCGTGAATAGGTGTAAAAGCTGACTACTTGTTCTAAAGACTGTAGCGCGGCTCTATATTTAACCGATTGGAATTATCTGCAGCAAATTAAAGATAATGAAATTGTTATTTTGTTTATTTGTTTTATTGTTTTTATGTTATTTAAAAATTCAAAATTGGCAACACAAATCACGGGTCAAGTTTTTTTTTACTCACCCTGTATCTGTGCTTATTTTCACTAACGACTCGTGAATTCTTTCTCCAAAAACAATGGCCGCACGATTCGTCGCGTCGCGAGTTCGGGCGCTAAAACTCTGGTGGTTCCATTTAGAGCGGTCCCGTGTACCGCTATAATTTATTTGCCCTGCTGAGCATAAATCCACACGCCCCGATCAACGACCACCAGGGGTCGCCACTACTTTGCACAGACGCCCCAGTGTGTGATGCTCTTCTAACGTAACACATTTAATCAGTTGTTTAAATGCTTAACGTACGTGTTTAAAACAAGTAGATTCTTGTTCTCAATAGTTACAAAACATACAAACAAACCATCAACTGGAGTCTTAAGTATTTTACCGGCGCGGCATCAATGAATATTTTGTTGGCGATGTGACGGCTCAATTAAAAACTCAAAGGAACTTACCTATCTTGTCAAATGACGCCTCGCCGTTTTATCCACCAACCGCCGCGTGCGCGCTAATGTGCGTGTCGATTCGCCGAGGCGTTAGGCGACGGGAGCGAGGCGTCTTTGCGCAAATTGGTATTTCCGCTTTCCTGTGCAAAAGCCCCCCCAAAATTAAAATGTGTTCAATCAAAGTTGTCGTCATCGTAATTCACTGCCGCCCAACTTCATCGATGACAACGTTTCAGATACTTGCCAATACGATGACGGCGCCCGTCAAAAATTACATATCGATTTTTTGCACTGTCTAATTAGCCATACGATCAAAGCAAATAGTTCACGTCGACGAAGTGCTTGACCTAGCTGCGAGTGCGAGTGGTCCGTACTGACTGTGAGATGGCAGATGGGTCTAGTGTAGCCCAGCTCTGGCAGATAAAAGTCCCCAGTAAAGTTATTCCCACCTTCCCGGCTGCACAAACACAACTGAATATGAGACTAACTAGGGGCATACTCAGTCATTTTAATCAAATATTCGTACTGCAGTTACCAGTCCAAAATTGCCACTCACAGACTTAAAATTAAAATGATGAAGTTCCTGACCCGCGTATCATCATGCCACTCAAATGTGATTGTGGCGAACATCCCCAATTTCAAGCCATAAATAAGTCAGTTCACAAATTCACATGCCGAATTAGGGGACACGCACCCTCTAGTCCTATCACAAAACTTACCTCGGAACTTTTAATGACCAATGACAGGCAACCTCCACATACTGCACATTTATGCTAAACTTTCGCTGAACCATGGCTGAACGATGCGATGAAACTACGTGTACTAATACAACTCGTTCACCTACAATGACTGAAATTCACATTTATAGTAAACGTATCATCATCATTACGCGTACCGTGCTTCAATACGCTCATAATGTCATACTCATCACAGTACCGTACCGTCGTGTTCAGCTAGCAGCTCGGTCTCCTCCCGGATCCTACACAGTTGACAAAACGCTGCATGTTTATAAATATCCAAATTCCACCCATGATTTTCACCGGCCGTTTTCACGCAGCAGAGTGTTCACCATTTTAAACAATTCCCAGCTAGCGTTATCAGCGATCTCGCTTTCATGGCTTTATTTTTCGCTTTGTTGACCGTTACAAAACCAAACCCAATAATTGAATGGTTTTTGATCAGTTCCCATAAAACCTTGTATTCTGGACTATTTTAAGCGAACGATGACAACATCATTGACCAATCCACGATCGCTATAGTTTCGGAGAAATATCCCGAAAATCAATGAGTAACAAAGAAAGGAAAGATTTTGCGAAAAGGCTTTGATTACGCCAGGGGGCCTGAAGCGTTAGTCCAGATAGGGGCGACTCACACAAACTTGGAAAAAATAATAACAAATCACTTGATTTAAGGCTAAACTTACCGCACATGCCTCCGCCGCGCCGGTGCGGCTTGACGTTGAATTCTTCTGATGTCGTATCAGTAAAATTCGCATCAGATTGTAAAAATGACACGATACTCATTTCTTATATGAAGCTGACGTGCTATAACAATTGTGACAGCCATTTTTATAGTTATTCATTGTTATAATATTCAGAAATATTGTGACTTAAAATAATGTGTGAAATATGTGAATAATGTGATAACTTCTTTGCTATCATCGTTTGAAGATAGTTTGGGTTTATTGCGAATTTATCTCCTTCTCTCTCTCTCACTCGCTCCTTCTCTCTCCCTCTGTGCCTATATTCAGATAATTTGATCACATTTATTATATACTAACTGGACTGTCATCTAATCTCATCTTCTTATGAACCATCTCTTCCCTCTCTATATCCCGCACTTTACCCCCTCCAGAAATTTACGCTCATCCGTCACCTAAGACCCCTACAATTACATTCCCCCAGCTCGCTCCTCAAGTTATTCCTTGCCTTTTTATTTCCTTCTCTGTCTCTCCCCTCTCTCCCCTTTTCTCCCTTTTATATTTTTCTCCCTTTCTCTCCCTTTTTCCCTTTCTTTCAGTGACCATTTTCCTCCCGGATTTCCCCTCTAAATCTTTCTATTTCCCTCAACATGTCCCCCTCTACAATTACGTTTTCTCCCCTTCGCTCTCGACTTCTCTCTTCGACCAACCTCTTCAAACTAAGAATATATATTAAATATATATATAATAAATATATAATATAGGCCCGATAATAAATAGATATATATAAATATATAGGCCCCTATATATAAATATATGTATATAATAAATATATAAGGCCCTATATATATAATATATCTATATATAATATAAATAACCCTATCTCGCCTTTGGGAGACCTGGATCTTTGTTGTTGTGTACTAATGAATACGTTAAGGAGACATTTACTGTCTCCCTAACTTTCCTTTAGAATTGCGGTTTATTCGCGTCAAAGGATAATGAATATTAATTATGCAAATGAAGGTTAAAAAAAAATCCCCTAGCTACAAAGATATGAATATTACTTAATTTAAATAACTATAAGAGCTCATTATAAGCTAGTGATTATGCAACTTCTCCCTAATATACCTTTGTAGATTTAAATACTATATATATATATATATTAATAGATTGAACCATAGGGCGAAAATTTAATCTTCATTAGTCTATAATGAGCCTTTAGTATTATGCTACTTAATATTCATGTTCTTGTTAGCTATTAGATATATTTACATAACTTTGCATAATTAATATTCATATCTTTGACGAATAAAGCGTCAAACCAAGGATAACGTTAATGCGAAAAAAAAATTTTCGCCCTAACTCAAACTCTAAATGTTTATCAAAATGAGAATTTCCCCC
The DNA here is from genome assembly GCA_023653785.1 of Ophioderma brevispina. Lineage (NCBI taxonomy): Eukaryota > Metazoa > Echinodermata > Ophiuroidea > Amphilepidida > Ophiodermatidae > Ophioderma > Ophioderma brevispina. Next base: position 12,285 of record JAMKCH010065240.1, on the reverse strand, counting down.
TAGCTTAGGATATAGTGATATATTTATATATATAAATATTATATATATATCTATATAATTATATTAAATATTATCATACTCTATCATAATATAATATATATATATATCCGGTAGGTGTTATATATATATAGATATTTAGAGAATAAAGGTATGATTTGGGGAACCGGTACTCTCTTTACTCTCTTTACTCTCTTTACGACGAATTATGGTGTCGCCGGGTTCAATTCGTCGGAAGATAGTACCGGTTCCCAAAATCCATACCTTTAATTCTCATTCTTAACAGCTTAAATTTAAGGTCATCTTCACCCCATTTCGCGATGCTTTTATGGCTTAAATACAACAAGAAAGGACTGCCACCAAACCCCTGACAACAATCGAACACCCTTGAACGCATCGATCATACGCAACGAGACGCACCGTTGGCTGCGCGTGCGAACGTAGCAAACGCAGTATGACGCCAGCCTTCCACCTAAAAATAACATCAATACGCCGCGTACTAGCTGGGTCAATTAAACGAATTAAACCCGGCCACACCATGAAATGCTTTAACATTTTCATAGCTGTTTAGAAATATAATATATATAATTTATATATAGGGCCTATAATATTTAATATACACCTCACAAAAAGTATCTCGCATGTTTTTCGATCATATGTGCCAAAGTCAGACCATTTTGGAAAGTTTCGAACTATACATTTTGGTTTGCCTTGGTCTTGCTTTTCATTTAACATCTCGCTTGTAAAAAAGCGTGCCCGAAATGGCTGAGATAGAACGCCGGAAAGACGCAAACAACCCCCAAAACCAAAAGTTGCAGTTTTTTTTTATTTTTCAATATGGGCATGCAGTGTACTGGGACCGAACACGTGTACCAATCAATATTGCATTAGGCTTTTTCGCTCATCTCATTCGGAAAAACCTCTTTGTGTAAATCAATACCTTATTATTACTGTACCACACTGTGACCATTGAAAAAAATCCAAAAACTGAACTGTTTTGGTTTGGGGGGTTTGCGTCTTTCCGGCGCTCTATCCTCAGCATTTTGCACGCTTTTTTACAAGCGAGGTGTAAATGAAGAGTAAACATAGGCAACAAAGTATTTCGGAAACTTTCAAATGGTCTGAACTTTGGCACAATACTGATCGAAAAACATGCCGAGATACTTTTTGTTCCAGGTGTAATATATATTGTTATATATAGGGCCTATATATTTAATAATATGCCATGTGTCTTGAATTGGGGCCTGCTCAAGGGTTGAGCTGTTTCAGATTTTAAGAGAACTGACATGTTTTTAATGTTAGAGTACTTAAATGTGATTGAATACTTCCAAGTAAGCACCATTTGAAAGCCTATTTAGTTTAGCTTTAGTGATACTAACATTATCTTGATCAGACTTCGTATTAAAATTATGAACACTAAGTAAACGAAGGTGGATGGTGGAGCAATTGGGACACGACATGTAAATTCTATGGGAGAATATGAAGCTTCGGCTTTTATTGTTTTTCTTATTAACAATCATTTAATTATTTGAATTATATATCAAATTAAAGCAATTACTGCCCTTTTAATTTGAGACCAAATATTGGTTGTAGGACTCTATTAAGAATGATATCAATTAGTAATTATTTAATTAAAAAAAGAAAAAACCTAAAAAATTAAAAAAATAAACCTACAATATGAAACCAATTTTATCACCCCATTAGGTTTTCTCATGCCATTCAATAAATAACAGCTTAAAACTACTGAATTACAACCTTAATTCATGTCTAATTAACATAGACCCTCACATTTTATTGGACCCCCGCTCATTATTACTAGAACAAGCTGGGAGGCAGAGGAAATGGGACACATTACGTTGCAAATTTTATAGGTGAAAAAATGGAGTCTTTTGAATCTGTCTGTTTTTAATAATTTTTTAGTTTTTTTGTTTTTTAAAATATTCATTAATAATTAACACCAAATGAATGTTGATTAAATAATAATTAATATTCTTAATTAATATCAGGGAAGAACCATAGTGGAGGAATAAGGACAAGCTGCTATACTCGAAATTTTGAGACATGTAACCCTAAACTGTCCTGTTTTTAGGTAATTGAGGCGTATTATATCAAAAAATAATAATTCAATCATGAAATGTTTACTTTTAAAGAGTGGGTAGATGATACTATACTTGTGTTATTCTCTTTAATGCCATAATGACTTGTTGATGCTTAACAGTGAGCTGCCAATTTTGACATGCTACACCGTAAATTCATACTTGTCACATTTAAAAAAATTCACAGGGGTATAACCTATTAAATGATTACATTTATGAATGTTATTGGATTCTTACTTTTGCAAAATCTTGATTGTGCTTCAGCCAAGCTACTTGCAAGAAGTCTTTAAGCATCTTTAGGACTTTATGCAATATAATTGCATATTTTTGATGCCGATTTTGTTTACCGTTGCCCCCACAATCATACAAAAATAATTCTATTAGGGGTATCCCCGTCAAACTAGTCTTGTTAGATGGGCAAGACCTCTTTTATAATATGCTTTGTGTTTTTTGATGAGGCACCTTTGGGTTTGATGCGAGGCTTAACTTTTGAAGAGATACCACTTTTTGACTACTTTTGTCATGACTATTTTGATAACATAACTGCTTAAGACCTACCCCTACTGCAATTTTGATAGCATATTAGGAAAGACTGGCACATGTCCTTTCAGAAAATGTTTACTTTTGATATGCTATCATTCTAGTTTGGAAGTATGACGTTTTAAGCTCAAATTATGTGTGATATTGAAATTTTGCAGACGACCTCCAAACAGCACACTTCAGGACGCATGGCCATAATATATATTTATATCCTGTAACTGACCCTGGTATAGTCCCACCTGTTTTTAAACCTGAATTAGCTTGAAATTTAGGGGTGGGTTATAATGGATCTCCACCCTAACGTGAAACACAAAAGCATCAACATATCAGCCCTTCAGAGCTAAACTTATTCCAGATATCTTCAAGTGTCAAATGAGGTTGGTGATCACAAAAGACCTGTAAAGAACCTAATTAATCTGGTAAAAATTCAAATAAATACGTTTTAAAAAATATGACTAGAAACCACAATTGCATGTAATCTATGCCTTCCACCCAAAAAACTAAGGTTGGGATCAAATAGGCTTTTCTACAATTTTTCAGATTCTTCTTTCAAACTGAGGGTGGATATCACCGAGCATGGGACTAACTCGGGGCAGTAAGGTATATATTAATATTAATATAATATACAAATATATTTTGTGTAGAAACTATATCATACAAATTATATAAAAAAAGAAAAATTAAATATAGCCCTACATCAATATCGACTTGGATTGCTCGCGTTATTGCCATGCCATGCTACTTCATGCAATTCCACACGCAGCTGGGGTTTATTGGCTGCACTCGTATTAAAGGTGGTTGTTCCCTATTTAGGTGTAATTGTGTTCTTAATCACTTATATGAAGCCTGACACTTGCACATACACCCCATCAAGTACCGTGGGAAAACCAAACTTTGCGGTTTTGATGGTATACCCGCAATAATGCTTTTGCAAAGCCCTATTCAATACTGTGCTAATAAAATGTGGTTTACCACTAAAACGGGGGCGGTTTTTTGTTTATATCTTGGGAAGGGAATGGATTCGAGGTGCTCAAATTTCAGACGACAATGAGAAAATTCAGGCCTTTCATTCTGAATCAAACATCGATAATACTACTTCCTTATATACTACCTCCGGTAAATCAGGGGGGGTCCCAAAGACGATACGGAACACGCACCTTTAATTGTATGTACAGCCTTTAGCCTGTGTGCATGAGTTTCACTCATGCCTACCAATCAACAAAACCAACCCGCAGTATTGCGTATATTTTACCGTTACACACGATTTAATTGATCTCCAGAAATTACTTTCTTAGCAATTATGTAAATGAGGGTTTAACAACAATAAAGGAAAAACTGACTACGTTGTTTAACAAGTAACACCCTCATAAAGTCCCGTTCCTCCATATTTGGCTGCCTTTTTTGAAATTGCTGTGGTTCCATGTTCATTACTAAAGTTAATGATAAGAACATTAAAACATCGGGTAGCGGTCTATGATATATGACAGTGGCAACGAGGTCATTTTCGGACTCTTAAATCAAGTCATTCGGGCGGGGTGAACCTTTTGCTGGTGGTGTGTTGTCTTTCACATTTTGACATTCACGTGGCTAAAGGAGCTAAAAACGATAAGAACCTAGTGCCAGACTACACATTTCCGACATCTTGGACGCTGTATCGAATTCGTCGATCCAACTCTTCAACTTCATAGACATAGATCGTTATCTTAAATACGCCGAGATGGCACCATCAACAAGCCTGCGAGGAATCAGAAATTCAAGATACTTCGCATGGGATGAGAGTAAGTATTTGTGTTTGTATAGAATATGAAAAGTCACACTCACGAAGACAATGGGGGACAATGGTCACAAATCCCATGTGCCGGTCTCAAGGTAGCAGACACCCTTCCAAGGCTAAATTTTGTCACGTGGCTACTATGTTTCTTTAAAATCAGTTGTGTGTTTTATTGCTAGTATTAACATACAAGTTGTTGCTGAGTTATATACAAGTGATTAACTTTTTAGTTGTGTTTGTAGTGTCTTTTTTGGTTGAAATCACTTATTGTATGCAAGGTCTTCATGACCTCAGTCGATCATGTGTACGGCCTACACTACACATAGACTGAGCACAAACAAAACCGCTCCGTTGTTTCCTGGTTAATTTTATGTGCATGCGTACTGATGCCTGAGTGAATTCTATTTTTAGATGGCCGGGGTAGCATCGGCGATTCAACGGCAAACAGCGCCGAAATTTGAAGTACAAAATACCTTTTCACGTGAAATATCTTCAGCAATGTAGACGAATGTCAAAGGAACAAAAAAAAAAAAAAAAAAAAAAAAAAAACAAAACCATTGAGGGCTGCATGACGAAATCATTAACGATAAAGGGTGGAATTTTTGATCCTAACAGTGAACTATTGCCGCTGCCAGGCGATTCACCGCCATCTTAAATTAAAATAGACAGCTTTGAAAAAAAAATAAAATAAATGCGGGGGTGCAGGCCAAGAATACGTAATTAAAAAATCAAGTTTAGCCTAAGTTCTAAGTTATTTGCCCTCAAATTAGGAAAATCCATGTTGTCTACGGATTGTTGATAGTATTGCGTACAGTATATATGCAAAACCTTATCTGATTTCGATCAACCCACGCTGGCAAAGCTAGTGGTTTCAACAGACTTACAGGGCTTACATAATTATACAGAGAAAAAAGTGTGATGAGAATCTGTTACGTAATTAGCTTGAGGTTGCTCCCGAATACGCACACACATGTGTTTGAAGGCGATAAGAATTATTGTAACAAGGGGGGGGTCACATTATTGTCTACTGAACCTCTATATAAAAGGACACTCCATCAAACTGCATGCAAGGGGGAGAATAGAACTTCTAACTATTCATTTTGTCCACATTATCTTCGTCTTTAAATTAGTTGCATGTTGGAAAAATGGCATAAACTTCTGGAAAACATATGTCCTTCAGTGTTATTTGATCTAGGGCGTGCTGTTATTTTGGGGTTAGGCTGAGGAGGTCACGGATCAGCAACGAATCCTCTAACAGAAGGCGAAGTTCATTATTACACATAATCACGGTCTATTGCCGGTTGATTTGAAATGCGAATACAACACACGCGTCACTCAACGTCACATGTATGAACACGTGCTTTAGTCTGACAGTAAGACCACCTGGTTTGGCCGCCATTTTTTGTTTTTTTTTTAACATTTGGAGAAAGTGACAAGGTGAATTTATTAACAATTATTTGCTAATTTCTTCTTTGGCAAGTAAGGGATTTTTGCCATTCATAAGGAAGGTGGCACTGCGGTGTTTGGAGCTGTAATTCAACCTTAACGATGAGGGAAGTTAGGAATAATATTCGGATTGTAGCGGTTGTCCCAAGTCAATTCAGCCACTTGGCCTTGTTCCAAATGTTTTTCAGTGGTGACGCCGTAAGCTGGCAACAATCCCAGGGCCACCCAGGGTATGCGGTCACGCTCCGAAATGGAGGTTTGATGACTCGAGATGGGGGATTATTTAGGGCCTGTCACATGCCAAATTATTCCACAGTTCAAAGTAATTCCCATACAAGGTCTACCATGAAACCACTACATAAAAATAATTAGGGAACTATGAGTAGATTTTTATTTCTTGTAAACCAAATATGAAAAAATTATAATTATTTAAAACAGGATTTATATACATCATTCAAACATGCTACTGCGCAAGATGGTCACGTGAAGTGGGCGGGTACGACGGGAAAAACAATCTACAAATTTTACTCGGAAAACACAGGTGAATATAGCATCCGACCTCTAAAACAAAAAAAACCCGACCTAAAATGCAATGACTGCTGATCAACGTAGTAATGGGCGTAGTTTACTGATCTAATTAGTGTCATTTGTACCTAATTCGAAAATTTCATTACAAGAGATCCCGTATCGGGTTTGAAGATGTCAAAATTCATTAATTCTATGGGGAAAGCAAAGAGTTTCACCAAAAAAGGCAACGGAGTGGCCGTTTTCGTTTGTTTTTGCGAGGATCAGTAAGGTTAAGATGGAAAATTTTATTCATAGAACTGCGCATGGGTACACCATTGACCTTGTGGATTTATTCATAAAAAAACTTCTATGAGCATGATGAGTCATAAAGCAAACTTCTGGTTCACCGGTCAATGGCGGTCAGTGAGTCATAATTAGTGGAGCACTCATAATTAGCCTAATCCAAATTGCTAAAGCACAACGCCACAAGTGTGTTTGTGCTGAGGCTCAGACTGAGGTCATGTCAGCTAAAACATAGTGGACAACCGACAATTTTCACGTGAGGGCGCAGAGGTAACAGGATACCGTCAATGAGTAGTTTGCACACCCACAACTGTCTTTTACATAGGGAGAAATGTTTCCACTCGATTTTTGAAGATAGAGAGTACTATGACTACAATCAATCATATGCGCGCCTCCTTTGAAGTCTCTTCAAACGGCAGCGTGTATCAATACCCAGTCGTGCTGATTTGGCGTATTTGATTCCCAAACTAGGTGTGCTTCAATTTTGTTCCAGAACTTGACGCTCCCGTCTCGTCTTTTCATAGATTTTCAATGAAAAATCATTTAATCATCACCGCGTACGCGGCACTGAAGTTAATTAATGCTGGCCAGAGGGACGGAGACGTAGTAAAATTAAAAAGTAGTTCCGGACATGTAACCAGTGGTGGCTGGACAAGTTAGCAAGCAGGGTTAGCTGGAAAGAATACAGTGGTTTTCTAAAATTGTTTTTATACATCTTCTATGGTGAGATATTCGGTCACGGACAGAACAATCGCTGCATTCAATATGCTTTTTCGTTTTCTTTATATAGTGGTTTATTGAGGTATTGGATAGTTCAATAGGGGCTACTTGAGCCCAAGTTCCCATTGTAAAGTAAATCGGCTCCTGTATACCGTTCTCAAATACTATTTAAAATTAATACAATATATTGTTTCATGTGGTTATATGATAGGGCAAGGGATGCTTGTGCCGGCTGGTGAGGGAAGGGGAAAAATAGGCTATGGAAAATAACATATCATATATAGTTGATTAACACATATAATATAATATATAATTTTTTCCCAATTATATATAATATATTTATAGGAGAGAGAGAGAGAGTAAAATTCACGTAAAAGTTTTTGTGAACAGGGCAACTAGTGACAAATTTTACCTCTGAAAAAATATATATGTATATAGGATATAAGGTGAGGCTGGTAGGTTTGAGTATGACAAGTTTTGGGGACGTCCCTCAAATCGCCGTTTTGACATACTGTTAAACATGTAATGAATAATTGATTATCTCCAGTTCTTAATATCCTAATTTTAACCTCGCTTTTGGGTGCGCGTGTGAAATCAACGTCCGAACAATTGAAATCGCAAGTTGTGTACACGGCGAGCAGTCGAACGAGAGTCGAATGGAAAAAGTGAAATCACGCAGAGAAGACGTCTTCTCGATCTCTGGTAATACGGCGGCCCAGGAATTTCCCACGTTGTAGTCCCGGGTTGTAGTCTGTGTCACCGGCTGAAAAAGATAACATTGAAACTGGTACTTTGTGAGCCCTGGTTCGTGAGAGACTATATCGCATGTTCAGGTTGTTTCCGAAAACAAAAAACCTCCGAAAAACAAATGGTTCTATGGATCTGGATGTCCGAAACTGCAAAGAGCGTCCTGGAAGGCATAACGCAACTCAATGCTACCACTGGAATGGGCAATTATAACCGTAGTACATCCATGTGTGACTTATCGGACTATATCCGATGAAATATTAATCACAACTGACCACTTCAGCAGTGCATATATACACACACCATGAGTTTGTTTTTCGGTGATCGTGGCCATCCCGGGCTGCCGGTACATTGGGATTACTTTTCCATCGTGCGCAAGTCACCGCGGTTTAAGTGCGGCGCCATACTTACTGCGCATGTGCAGAGAATTCACAATCGAATTCATCCGCATTTACCCCGAAATTTTCTATCAACAACAGGATTTAAAAGTAATTCAGAGAAGATGTAAGGAAGAGGAGATGTATCGCCAGGCACTTCAAAACTATTGTGTGCGACCGTGGGAGGTTCTGCTATTGAATTTCAAGTACCCAATTATGAATTAAGTCACAAAGTCCCGCGGAAGCTTAGTCGATTTGGTCAGAGGTCGTGCACGGCGCCTGGTCGCAACATCATAGGTTTCCAATGTAGACACACCCCAGCATGCACACTGACCGTCACTTCGAATTATGTAAGTTCTCACTTCCACTGAAATTTGGGAAAAATAAGAACGGCACTACAGCATACTATGCCGATTTGTTGATTAAGATTTATCATAAATTCATGAAGAGATATAGAGACACAGATTGGCATAAGTGAATGTTATGACGTGTAAATGCCGGAATGCCCCCGCAAAACGCACACGTGGTGGGGTGGGGTGGGGGGGTAATATTAGCCAAAGCTATCAATTTGACGGGACTGTGCCGGGCCACTGTGGAGAACTGCCGCCGCGCTGGCGGCTGGCGATCCCGATTAAAAGTTATTCCATTTCAAATTTATCAATCTTTATCCAATATACCCGTTATGTCATTTGTACGAGACCCCCAAGGGCCTCATCAATAAATTCTGGGGTTATGTAATTGCATGACTTGGGGAATTTTAACTTGAAGTTGAACATTGGTAAATAACGATGCTGTTTTAATAAAATGTCAAAAACACGCGTGGAAAATGCATAAAAGTAAACACACAAAAAATGAATTCGGAGAACATTGTTGCCTTATAATTTTGATTGCGACTACTCAATGGTGGAAATACTGTAATCTAAATTACTTGTTTCGTTCTGCTGAGCATACCTTTTTGCTTTCATTCATCTTTTAAACATTTGGACATTACCGTATATCAGCTAACGTACAGGTTATGCCGCTGATACATGGACATGGAAAAATGTGACGATGTCAGATGACTTTAAATTTGGCATTTGCTTATTGTATGATAACCGAATCCCTGTAGCAGCGGCATAACGTTACGTTTAGCTGTATACGATAAGGTCCCAATGTTAGCAAAATGAATGAAAGACACAAAGGTTATGCTCACAGACTAATTAACTTGTAGGACTTGTAAAAATATTGTGGGGGGGGGTGGGCATCATAATTAGATTTTGAGGCCTATGAGACACGTACAAGAAAATAAACACTCAAGATCACTTCGTGACCCAGACAACATTTTCTAATATTTACAATTTTTATTTTACTGCAGCTGCATAATGCATTTCATAATAGGTATATAGATATTATATATTCCCCAATACTTGATAATCCTCATAATCTATGCTAAATTCACACCTTATACCCTGTACCATATTGGCCTCATAAAAATGCCCCCCAAATACCACGTAGCCTACTACATTGCCGAGAAGAGCCTAACTTGAATCCCGGACTCGAATTTGTGGCAATTGGTGTAAGCGCAAACAATAATACCGAAAAAAAAAAAAAAATGAAATCGCTAATGAGTGCCATTCAACTCACTACAAAAATTTTTGTCGCTTCTTGTCACCGAAGTGTGCTGAATTGGATGAAAGTCACCATCGCCTTCGTATTCACGTGTCTTCATCACAGTAACATGATCGGAACTTGAGAAATGGGTCGAAAAAAACACGACCTATCTCCCTCGAATTCGTCAAATATACCTACAAAATTGCCCTATGAATTCACTATTTCAAACGTTCATAAGTAATCGAAATTCGGCCGATTTTGATGGGATTCTTCAATGAAATATTCCTTCTCGTTTTGGAGTAAACAATCGCTTCGACGACACGTAAATACGACTGTTATCACAACCCCGAGTAGGTTAATAAAAGTTTAAAAACGCTTGTTAGAAAATCATGATCGCAACACTGTTGCACGTTGTTACACGCCTCTGTTATTTCCTTCAGTAACGATACCATTGCGATCGATCGAGTGTGAAGCGGTCGACCACAGATCCCAGGAAAGGCCCTTTCAAGTGGATTGTTAAGGGGCGTGTGATCAATAGGTATGGAAGGATTGTTATAAAACAAGCTTATCTAGCGAGACGAGTATCGAAGCGTTACACCTCCTCTTCCTTACATCTCTGGTAGTTATATTGCCTCAATATGGGGGTTATTTTTAATTTGGGAAAAAAATAAAATATTATTTTTTTTATGATCATACCTAACATGGTCTTCTCCCATTTCTTCAGAAAAAACCCAATTTCAGTTCCCCCTAGTACAGGGCACCTTTACGTCTTTTTTTGACATTGGTGGTCGGCACGTCGTAAAGGCCAATAATGCATTAAAGCCGTAGCAATCAAGCCGTGCATAAAGTGGATTTTTTTGCCGACGCAGTGCTCGTCGGAAGTCAATTACACTAAGAAATAACCTGAAGCCTCAGTATTATCATGCACCTACTTTTACTTGTATTTATCCTTCTGCAATTCTGTTTCTTTGATGAAAATAAATATTAAGTCTGTAATTTTGTAGATATTCTTGTCGGGATACGTGCTACACGATTTTGACTTATGTAATGTCGTATACTAGACAAATTAGGTGATTCGTAAATGTGAAATGCCCAAGATTGATATTGACTCGTCTGACATGCCCAAAAATTTCAGTATGACTCAGTTGTACTAGGTTTCCCCCTTTACTACTCGAGGAAAATTCAGGTTTTTTTTTTTTTTTAATTTTTTACTTTTTCATTTTTTTCAGGTTTCCCCCAAAAAGTGCCATTCCCCCCTCCATAAATACGATCGCTCCCTAACATGCGCACACACACTTTTAACGAACACACGCTTGTTTCTGAATTCGGCTACCTTTATTTACGACTCTAAAAAAGTGGTTAGTCATTTATAGGTACACTTTCCTTTACCACAGTCTGCTTGAGCTTAGAAACCTTTCGTCCTTTCGTTTCTAACACAACCTTAAAAATGATACCTCTATTTGCAAATAATCTTGACATTCATGCAGGGGCTTCGAGAATCAACATTCCTGATTGTGTTTCCCGTTCCGGTTACGTAATTTTTGTGTTGGAATCACGGCAATATCTGTCCTTGCTTTTAATAGTGATATGAAAGAGGCCATGAAAAATCGAGAGTCCTAACTTTACTCAGGTGGTGGCGGCCCAGAAATCCCAAATTTCGACGTTACCATTAGTTTAAAACACACGAAGCCTCAAAGCGAAAAATGTAAGGTTTTTCTGAATTTTTATGTATAAAAACACTCGACGAGGATTGACTTTTTATTTTCGCCACAAGGCCTCCTTTCCGATTCGGTCGAAACAGTCTGAATTCCCCTTCCGTGTCACCTCAAAAATAATAATAAATAATAAAAATAATAATGAAAAAATATAATAAAAATAAATTATAAATAGTAAAACTAAATCAATAATAAGCCTAACAGTGAAATAAGGGGAAATATTGATATTCATTCGCTTTAATGAGCTTCTTTTGTTATTAATTAATTAATATTCGTATCCGTTGTCTCTCATCTCATTTGGCCACGAATTACTATTCATTCTTTGTCGTAATAAACCGCAACAAAAGATGCTTATGGGGAAACAAATTTTGCCTTAATGCTGAATTGTCTAATAATAATAATAATAATATTAATAAATATACTATAAATAGATAAAAGATAACACAACATTTACCACAATAAAGAATAATAAATTC
>JAMKCH010065239.1:0-48359 GCA_023653785.1 Ophioderma brevispina | reverse complement strand
TTCTTTGGTACAAAAATTGTGAAATTTCTAATTTCCTATAGGAGCAAATATGAAATTCTGCCTGTTTTCTATTGAAATTTAAGCATATACAAATCACCTTTTGTTTTTAAGTTATGTTGCAAAACAAAGGGTAAGGAATCTATTGAGCGTCTAATCTATATGAAATCAGTATGTATCACAGAAAATGTGGATGACTTGAAATCTCTCGTTGCACCTTTAATACAGCTCTAGACTTTTTTAATTAGAATACCAAATTGTATCTCTCATCTTTATCATTAGTAAAAATGATTAAGAAATGACTTAGTACTCAAGGTGACATGGCGACTGGATTGAGCAACAACTAATCCTTCCCTCAAGAGAAATGGAAATATTCGTTCTCTTGACCGGGAATTAAACCCAGGCCTCCCGCTCACATATGAGGCACTCTAACCACCTAAGCTACCCAGATATGTGTTGATAGATATTCATCTATATGTCGAAGGTTCAAATTTCTTCAGTTCTCCTGCTTCATTAGAGACAAGCATGACAGAGAAACAATTATTAATTCTAACAAATTAAATATGATTAAGAGACAACTTGGTATTCAAGGTGCATTATCTTCTCCCTCAAGATGGCCGACAAATGGGAAAAATCATTATCACGTCTCAATAGATTAGTTTAAGGCTGACTCGGGAATTTTAAATATAATTTTTGTGTTTATTAATTGAAAATAGTCAACTGTAATTAAAGATAGTCACACGAAATGCTAAATGCCAAAGTTTGAGATGAACCACATTTTTTGTTTTTATGCAGTAAACATTTATGTGCAGTATATAGTGCCATAGGATACTGTGTATAACAAAAATTCCAAATCCGGAATTTTATTACAAAGTTGTGTTTTTCTTTATGAAGGACTTTGATTTGAGCTTAGCGATTTCACACTGTGATTAGTATATTCTTTGAAAATTGAGGGCACCTTTATTGGGAAATCTCTGAGTCCACCTTTAATAAGCACCTGAAAAGCACCTGACACATAAGCGGGAGGCCTGAGTTCATTTCCTGGTCAAAAATCAGTGTTTCTCAGCCGTCTTGAAAGATTAATTATCCCTAACACCACATCTGTTTCTAGCCTATCTCTCAGGAGGGACTGAAGGAATGACGGAAGAGGGGAAGAAGTCTTCGCAAATTTGAGTGGGACTCAAACCCAGGGCCCTTTGGGCCTGAGTCCCATGCCCGGGATACCACGCTACAACGGTGTCGCCAGCGATTTTGTGCTCATGTGTCTTGGTTTTATGACGTCATCGCTACATCCTGGACTTAGTTCATTTTTCTCACTCAGTCCGGTTGGATTGTTGTGAGATTTGGTTCTCTTAGAGTTTCTTCCTCAGCGCTACAATTATTTTTATTATATTTTCATAACCAGTCTACCTTTTTAACAAAGAAATGAGTACGACTAAAGAACCATGTTCTTTTGGTGTTTGTTATTGTCGTCTCGTTCTGTTTTTTTTAATGATGTTTAATATCTTATTTTGATAAACTAAGGGGGGTGTCATTTTCCTTTGCAACAGGCATGAGAATTTTCAGCCTTTTGTTGTCTGATTTGTTTTTTTCATTTAGTTTACAACAATTTTATTTACTTTCACATGTTTTACCCTCCGTCTAATTTGATCATTTTAAATGTTATTTTTCAGCCTTTTAGGTTAATTGTCAAAAGTTGATTTTTCATGCCTGTTGCATTGCAAGGATGCCAATATTGGAATGCCCCGACCAATTTATGATCCTATGGTAAAATCATAATAGTTGTTGCCCCCGCCCCCCCCCCATGACCAGTTGGTTTTTTTATGACCCCTATTCACACATCGCAAATACAAAATTACACAAATAGGCGGAATTGTTGTATCTTTCCCTTGACCCTCTGTAAACATTCTCATGTACAACATGTCAAGTGACTAGCATAGTCCGTTATAAAAGTTAGAGTGCTGAACTAGGCTGATCCTAACATCAAGCAAGCTAGTGTCTTGTGGCTGGGTTAAGGGCTCCATAAAGTGTTTAACTTGAATTAACAATTTCCAGTCATTTTTAAGATAATTAAATATTCTTAAATTTCAATTACATTTTGATGCCAATTTATATCGGGGTGGAGTCTGAAGTTTCAAAAAATGAACTGCTCATTTAAGTGTTACCTTTTATGACCCCAACAATATTGCGCCCCATTCCCCAGAAAATATAAGAGTCGTAGAAACAAAATATTTATATATACGTTTTTCAAGGATAAATATATTCCTAATACAGATCAAATGCAATGTGTGTTATATTCCCCAGATTACCCTATTCCAAAACATGGCACGCAGGATACAGCTGGCAAACTGATGGTTCAAGTTGGGGATATGGATAGTGGAGCTCATTTTCACAAGGTTACGGTAGTTGGAGTCGGACAAGTGGGCCAGCCATAGCATTCAGTAATTCTAACACGGTATATCATTAAGCAGTCAATAGCCTTAAATTTAATGCCTAACAAATTAGAACAAACCAAAAGATAAATGATGGCCTAAAGTGTAACTAGTTTCACTAGGGAGGGAAGAGGGCTGAATTGATAATTATTTTAGTCTGGTTCCTTCTTAAATGATTCCTTATTTTTGGGTGATTTTTCTGGGTAGATTAGAAAGGGGAAGGATCGCAGTATTCCAAAGACTAATATTTTTTAGGATTTCATTTATCCTTGTTTAATCTTGCAGCATAGTAAATACATAGTGCACTTTGTTAGGCACAGATGAACTGTTATCCTCAGTAGATACACACAAAAAACCCAGGTCCCTTCAAAACTGGTCAGTTTTTTGACCACAAAAAGTCACAACTTTGACCTTTGGTTGTAAGAGTAGTGTGCATAGTTTGACCACTACTCTGGTTTAATGACGCCCCAAAATAACCCCGAAAATGACCCCAGTGTTTTTATTGTGTGTAGCCCCTTGTAAGAGACCTAGGAACTCTTAGCTGCCGCATATACACCCATTGTCGACACAGGTGAACTGTTATCTCTTCAGTAGAATAGCACCCATTGTTAGAACACAAGGTGACTGTTATCATCATATAGATACACCCCATGTTAACCCAGGTGAACTGTCATACTCCAGTAGATAGCACCCATTGTTAGACACAGGTGAACTGTTCTCATCATTATATATGGCATCCATTGTTAGACACATGTGAACTGTTATCTTCAGTAGATAGCAACCCATTGTTATACACAGGTTTAACTGTTACAATCCTAGATAGACCCTTTTATAGACACAGGTGAACTGTTATCTCACCAGATAGCACCCATTGGTTAGACACAGTGAACTGTTATCTTCAGTAGATTGCATGCATTGTTAGACATCGTGAACTGTTTCCTCGAGTAGATAGCACCATTTTTAGACACGGTGAACTGTTTCTCTTCAATAGATAGCACCCATTGTTAGACACAGATGAATTGTTATCTTCAGTAGATGGCCCTTTTTAGAACACAGTGAACTGTTATGCTTCCATAATAGCACCCATTGTTAGACACAGGGAAAACTGTTATCTCCGTAGATAGCACCCATGTTAGACACAGGTGAACTGTTATCTCCAGTAGATAGCACCCATTGTTAGACCACAGTGAACTGTTCGCTTCAGTAGATAGCACCCATTGTTAGACCAAGATGAAGTTATCTTTAGTAGATAGTGCCAATTGTTAGACACAGATGAACTGTTATCCTCAGTAGTCGCACAATAAAAACCAGAGTCTTCAAAACATTGTCAAATTTTGACCAAAAAAGTGCATCTTTGCCCCTTTTTTGGGTCAGATTATGTGCATAGGTGACCACTACGCTGGTTAATGACCCCAAAATAACCCCGAAAATGACCCCAGTTGTTTTTGGTGGGCCGCCAGCTATGCTGGCAGACCACTTAGCAATCCTTTGGGCGTGTGTATGTGTGTCTGTGTTATGTGTGTGGTCAAATTTTTACGTTTTTTTTAAATTGACCTCATTGAAAATTTTTTACTTCAATGGGAACCAAACGGTCTTGTCATAGGGTGCAGCACTGGGATCCCTCATAAGTTGATGAGGTCAAGGGTCATGTTGACAGTCAAAGGTCTGTGAGGTCAAGTTGAAAAAATGGGCTAAAAAGGTAAAATTGATCTAAATTGAAACTGAAGTTCAATTGGGACCACCTTTGTCATAGGTTGCACAGCGATCCCCTCCTATGGTTGATGAAGCAAAGGTCCATGTGCCAGTGTCAAAGTGTCATGGGGCGGCCCACAGCTTTCTATTCTTTGAATATATCGAGCGCGAAAGCCGAGAACCGCGAAATTCTAGTAGCACCCATGTGTTAACAGAGATGAACTGTTATCTTCAGTAGATAGCACATTTTTTTAGAACAGTGAACTGTTATCCTCCAGTATATCGCACCCATTGTTAGACACAGGTGAACTGTTACTCTATCTCCAGTAGTATAGCACCCATTGTTGACACAGGTGAACTGTTATCTTCAGTAATAGCAATCTGTAAGACAATCTGAACTGTAATATCAGCAGAGGATACACATTGCCTGTTAGACACAGGCAAACTGTTTATTGTCAGTAGATGCTCTAGTATAAATCCGACAGATCTTTTTATCCCCCTAGCTTTAAAGCAGAGGGGGATATGCGAGGGTGCGAATGTCCCGTATGTTAATGTATGGTGTACTTATGTTTGTGTTCGAGTTTGGTTAGGTTTTGGTTAGTTTTCCGTTTTTCGCGTCTCCTTCTAAAATTTAAGTCCGATTTTAAACCAGACTTGGGTTAAGGTCAATAGGGGTTCCTTCATGTGTGGAGATGTCACAGGTCTGGACCAAGGTCAAACGTCCATCTGATGGTCATGTTTTCCAGCTGCCCATCTTGCCAGATGGATGACGCAAGTTTACTTTGCAGTATTTTTTTTGGATCATCTCAAGCTGATGGCTCTGATGCGGAGTAATGGATGATGCCACCCCGACAGGGCGTACACAAGCCCGGCCTGATATAGGTTTGATAACGCCACAGGTCCCTCAACTGAGCCCCAAATCCTCGTGCATATACATTAGGAATAACCTTCTAGATGCCCCGGCTACATTTCTGCCACCCTGCATCCCATCTGAGATCTTTTTGAATATACATGCCAATCAGTTTCATGTTTGTCGCTTTTGAGCGTTTCTCCAGATCATATAAGAAATGGGTAACGTAAGCACTTTTATGAAAGAAATATGCATAATTGGCACTTTGAGGGTTGTGGTAACATATTGTTATGATCACACCAACCACTTAGTGCATCTAGATTTTGCTGGGTTGGCACTGTTAGGTTTCTTATGTTTTGCGTCTCGTCCAGTGTAACCAGTGTTAAGGTCATCTACACTTTTCCAACGTTTATTTGTAGTACCGGCAGCACATCGTTGACAACAATTGTAAAAATAATAGGACCACATTTAGTACCTGTGGTACGCTGCAAGTTATGGTCCTAGGGTTAGATAACTGGCCCGTTAATTTAATGCACTGGTTATGGTCCGAGAGAAAGCGTGCTAATTGTTGGTATTGTAGATGACCTTACCCCAAATCAAATGATCTTACAATTTCAACATGTATTGATGCGTTCAACGCTTTTGTTAAGTCAATAGCACCAGAGTAGTGAATGTTCCTGGAGACTCAAGGTCTTTTAGGGTATTATTAAGCATATCTACCAAGTGAGTGTGAAACCTTTCACGTTACCAATACTGCTGCGTGTCTAATTCCTGACTGAAAGCGTCCTAATCCACCTAGTCGAGAACGATTCAAAAATACACGCCCAAGAATTGGTGTAAGTGGCTAATAGGCCCGCAAATTCGTTTGGCGTTTTGTGGCTTATGAACTTTAGTACGGAATTATGGCCTCAGTTTCCACACTGAAGGAAACACTCCCTCTTGGTGGAGGGAATATTAAGATATTTTTGGTTGGGAGGGATCTGCCAATCTCAAACAAACTCAAATTCCTTGTAAGCTTGATAGGCAGATCGTTTGGATGCCCCAACTTAGAATGTTAAGAAGCTTTTGCGGAGTTCTTTAAATCTGACCATGAGTTATTACAGGGCGTGGTTCACTAGGGAGGTAGCTACTAGCTCGGAAGCCCTTTAAATTCAAAGGTTGTAAAGAACTACAATACAGTAATGAAAATGTACACATCATTGTTTACTTGCTCGTCATCAACTGTCGAACCACAACCCGGAATCTCCACTTGTTTCGATTTATTTGTAAACCAGTTATGATTTACTATGTTTATGCATTTTCCTGGTTCTGCATTCTTAAGGGTGGCCACGAGATGATTTCAAATGACAGATGTTCCGAAAAAATGTGAAAATTCTGATTTTGGCACTGCACTGGTGTAAAGCTTTATATCAAAAATCTCCATCGTAAGGATTAAGCTGAGAACGTTCTTTGTACAAAAAATTGTGAAATTTATAAATTTTGTATAGGAGCAAATACGAAATGCACCCTATGTTTCTATTGAAATATAAGCATATACAAATCACCTTTTGTTTTGATTTTAAGTTAATTCTGTAACCAAAGAAAAGGTGGCGGAATCTATTAAGCGTATAATCTATATGACATCATTACATATCACAGAAAATGTGGATGACTTGAAATCTCTTGTTGCACCTTTAAGACCATCCCCCTGCTTGAATGCCTTCTGATGTTGTTCATACTTTTGTGGATTGAATTATTCATCCATACCTTATCAGTCTTTTTGCAAGTGACAATTTTACAAGGAAAATGGGAGACATATTTATCTCTTAACATATTTTCAAGTTCACTACCCATTTGACTCCCTCCTTCTACTTGGTCTAAACCCTTCCAATCCTCTAAAGTCATCCATTGACCAAAAGTTCTTATACACAAGTCTCTGAGTGGTCGGACAGAAACTCTATGAAAGGCTGGTTTGGGTATTTGATTAATTGGTTTCACAATGATCACGCAATGGTCACTTTTACCCAGAGCAGCATGCTTTTCAGGGGGGGGGGGTGCTAGAGCTCATTGACATTAGTTCAAATTGTATCTAGAATATTGTCTCCCTGGTGGAAAATGGAACAATCTGCTTTAGAGACGTCTGTATTTTAATATTTTGAGTATTAAAATCATTAAAATCACAGGTAAACTGTTATATTCAGTGGATAGCACACAGTGTTAGATGCAGATGAACTTTTATCTTAAGTAGATAACACCCATTGTTTAGAGTTTTCAGTAGATAGTACCCATTGTTAGACACAGATGAACTGTTATCTTCAGTAGATAGCACCCATTGTTAGACACAGGTGAACTGTTATCTTCACCAGATAGCATCCATTGTTAGACACAGGTGAACTGTTATTTTCAGTAGATAGCACCCATTGTTAGACAGGTGAACTGTTATCTTCAGTAGATAGCACCAATTGTTAGACACAGGTGAACTGTTATCTCCAGTAGATGGCATCCATTGTTAGACACAGGTGAACTGTTATCTTCAGTAGATGGCATCCATTGTTAGACACAGATGAACGGTTATCTTCAGTAGATGGTACCCATGGTTAGACACAGGTGAACTGTTATCTTCAGTAGATGGCATCCATTGTTAGACACAGATGAACGGTTATCTTCAGTAGATGGTACCCATGGTTAGACATAGGTGAACTGTTTCAGTAGATAGCACCCATTGTTAGACACAGGTGAACTGTTATCTTCAGTAGATAGCACCCATTGTTAGACAGGTGAACTGTTATCTTCACCAGATAGCACCCATTGTTAGACACAGGTGAACTGTTATCTCCAGTAGATAGCACCCATTGTTAGACACAGGTGAACTGTCATCTTCACCAGATAGCCAGGTCTGGAAAAAGTGCGGAACTTGGGAACCTGGTTCCAGGGAAATCTTACTATTTGGAGGGAAATTGTAGTCATGTAAATAAAGAAATACATAAGAATTGAAGGGAAACTTTGCAATCTTGAAGGGAAATTTTGATTGTGTTCCCGGGAAATTTGGCATTTTTTCCAGCCCTGCAGATAGCACCCATTGTTAGACACAGGTGAACTGTTATCTTCAGTAGATAGCACCCATTGTTAGACAGGTGAACTGTTATCTTCAGTAGATAGCACCCATTGTTAGACACAGGTGAACTGTTATCTTCAGTAGATGGCACCCATTGTTAGACAGGTGAACTGTTATCTTCAGTAGCTAGCACCCATTGTTAGACACAGGTGAACTATCTTCAGTAGATGGTACCCATTGTTAGACATTGTTAAACTATTATCTTTAGTAGACAGGGTCCATGTTAAATTGTCACAATTTTCTTTATCCCAAATTCAGAACAGCACACTGGTGACAGATTTCATTTTAATTGCATTTTGCAGGGTGTAGCAAGTGATATTGCTCTAGTTGATGTAATGGTGGATAAACTGAAAGGAGAAGTAATGGATTTACAGCATGGATTGTGCTTTGCGAAAAGTGCTAATATTCAGGGTGACTCAGGTAAGATTTGGCTTTGTAAATCCAAGCCCCCCCCCCTATTTAGGATCTGGAATGGCTTAGATAGATATTATTTATCAATTGGGACTTGTTCTGTATCAAACAAAAAAAAATTAGAAACCTTGTATTTTTCTCATCTCATCTGCAAATATTTTGACTGACTTCTTTTTTATTGTGATGCTTCAGTATAAAATATGGTTTATGTTTATAGGAAAATAGTTTGTACATTGCTCTATGGGCTATTCTAATACACAGACATTAAAATGGCATGACAGATTCAAATGAAATTTTGGAATTAAAGTATGTTGGTGATGGCCCTTCCTATGAAACAGAGAAAAAATATGTTGTAATCGGGTGGGTCACCTTTAAAGGTGCATTTCGTGATTCCAACACCTTCTGTTTTATTCATTGTTCACCAGATATCCTTGAGCAAAGCTTATTCACAAAGTTTGAGTTGATCCTGATCTTGCGGTTTTGTGTTATGAGCAAATGATTACTTCCCACGGTCCCATAGGCCACTGTGCTGTAATTTCTGTCCGAAAATACAAAATTGCGAATTTCTTACAGATACGACCGAATTTGCACATAAGATTTATAGGTACAAATGGATTACTAAGGCTAACGGTTCAGATGATATAAAAATCTCAACCTTTTTGAGGTAAGTCGGGGGATGTGGTTGTGGATCACGAAATGCCCCTTTAAGCTTTCCGTGCTAAAAATCTTATTTTTATATTTTTTTATGCTTATAATATAAATATTTTAGTCATTTGATAGCTATGCATGCCACGTTTTTTGTATGTGTAACTGACTTTCCACAGGCTAATAGTGTGTTTCAGCAAATTAGTGTCCATTCTTGCATTTGTCTTTAGACTACAAGGTAACAGCTGGTTCTAAGATCTGCATCATCAGTGCAGGAGCTCGTCAGAGGGAGGGTGAGAGCAGATTAAACCTGGTACAGAGAAATGTAGACATATTCAAAGGTAGATATCACAAGTAACTCCAATACAATACAACTAGCAATGAGTGTCTAGGGCATTTTGACTCAATTACTGTGCTAAAAGCTGGGAAAAGTGAAGTATTTTGGGACCCATTAAACCATTAGAGATGTCCTTCAGAACCTTTTTAAGCACCATGATATTCCCAATGTATTTGATACTTACTACCTTTACCTACTTCACATGTATGAGACCAAAACTAGTATGTTTATTGGAACAGAGGTAGGGCATGCCACCCTAATGAAAACAGTGAATTCAAATCAGCATCAACATCCAGCGTGACCTGAATGCTAGTCTATCTGATAGACTTAACAGTAGGAGGCCGCTCTTTCGCGTATCGGACGGAGACTCAACTAAAGGCTATATCTGGTCACAAATATTTAAATCCAATGACCGTTATTGGAAATAACCCTGACGGATTTTGAAGTCAATAACTTATTCCAAAATTATTATGATATTACTAAGATTAATTGAACAAAGGTTTGAGAGGTGGTTTTGTAATGTTACTGAGACCGAGACTGCTGAAGAAAATGCATGTTAAAGAATTGCATAAATTGCCATTTAAAAATTCCAAATGCCCAAATCGAGTAGGCCGTGTCTGCCCCCCCCCCAAGATTTATTGAACAAAGGTTTAAGAGGTGATTCTGTAATGTCACTGGGACCGAGGCTGCTGAAGAAAATGCATGTTAAAGAATTGCATAAATTGCCATTTAAAAATTCCAAATGCCCAAATCGAGCAGGCCGTGCCTTGCCACCCCCCCCCCCCCCCAGAAATTGTTGTAGTAAAGCTACCTGCAAGTGGTAAAGCTGGGAACAGCCTAGTTTTTAAATAATGCCAATTTTTGCTAATCATGGAACTTGCAAATGTTGACCAGCTTCCTGGTGAGAAATTGGCACACAACAAAATCACCCCAAAATCACCACCCAGCACGGACTATTTACATAGAAGTACTGGCCATTTTTTCCTGCAGAAAGAGATGTGTACTTGGCTTGAAAAATCTGAATAAAATGATAAACACTTCTGATTTACATGCTCCTTTAAACAGAACCCTAACTATGATATCTAGCTGAAAATACAGCCCTTTTGGGGAAAATCCAAGCTTTTTGAGGGGGTCAACTTAGGCCCACTGTCACTTATTTTAACAATGCTGGGCAGCAGGGTTAGGGGTGTAAAATCTTAATGATCTTTCTTATTAATACATTTATAGGTATTGTACCACAGCTGGTTAAGTATAGCCCAGACACGATCCTGATCATTGTCGCCAATCCTGTTGACATCCTGACATATGTTGCATGGAAGCTCAGCGGCTTGCCTCAACATCGTATCATTGGCAGTGGCACCAACCTAGACACTGCACGCTTCCGTTTCCTCATCGGAGAGAAGCTGGGTATAGCGGCCTCCAGTGTCCATGGCTACATCATTGGAGAACATGGTGATTCCAGTGGTAGGTTTTTGTTCTGGTATATGATTATAGTCATAAGAATGACTACCCTGTAGTTATAAAATCGTAGTGGTATGGGAAATCTTCTTGCTCTGATGAAAATATTTCTGTTCTATTGAAAATCCTGCTCCAATGATCTTGAGAAAGGTCATGTGCAGCAATCAACAAAAGTGCCATCATTTAAGAAATTTAAAGGCACTATCATTGATTTGATAAATCAGAAAATCAAAAAAAAAATCATCAAAAATCAGATTTTTGCATGTCTGTAACAAGTATAGGTATCCTAACATACCCTACAAGTGATAAGACCAAAACGAACGCAACAAGGGCAAAATCAGATATTTTAGTCATTACTGTCCATACGGACACTTAAAGACACTATCAGTGATTCACCCGAAAGAGTCCAAATATTTGAAATTTGCAGGAATAGCTTAAAATTGAAAGATAAGTATGTAGATTTCTCAAGAGTTACTTTTTTCAACTGAACAGTTGCCAGAAAAGAAGAAAACGGCATTGTTCAAAGATATGACTCTCCATTCAATTACGTGTTGATGTAAGTGTCTGAGCGGACAGTAATGACAAAAATATCTGATTTTGTGCTTATTAGGCTGCTATCTGGTCTTATCATTTGCAGGTATGTTAGGATACCCATACTTGTTACATACATGCAAAAATCTGATTTTCGATGATTTTTTTGAGTTTATACTTCAGCAAATCACTGATAGTGCCTTTAATTACAACACGTAATTAAATGGAGAGTCATGCCCTTGAATACTCCTCTTTTCTTCCTTTTATCAATTTTTCAGTCGGGAAAAAATAACTTATCGGAATTCTGAACACACATCCTTCACTTTTAAGCTCTTAAGCTAATTGCTGCAAATTTCAAATATTTTGACTCTTTTGGGTGGATCACTGATAGTGTCTTCAAGCAACTGAGGACTTACCAGATTTCCCAAAAATTCAGATTAGAAATTCAAGGCAAGTACAATTTTAGTATGGGCCCTCCCTTATTTTTTTGTTCCATTGGTATTCCTCTACATTTCTGAATCATTAATTTGGAAAGAGTTCCATATGTACCCCCTTTAAAATTGTACAGGAAACAAATTATTTTTTTATTTATGGCCTTACTCTAGCAATACTCTAACCCTAAAGCCAAAATAAAAAATAATTTGTTACTTGTTTAAATTTGACGAGGGGTACATATGGAACTCTTGCCATTAAGGAAATGTGAAACGTTACCTTCGCATAGTTTCAAGCACTTGTTCACCTACGGTTTCGAAATTTTAGTATTCAGACTCATTGATACACATCCATACTGGCGTTGGTGTGATGTTATCCTGACATATCTATACCACGAATTTTATAGAATCCGGTAACTCATCAATATAAATTTAAAATCGCCTGTGGATTTTCATCATAATCCATTCTATAAGATGAGAATTAATGAGTACATATTTGTTGTTGTTTCTTGCACTTAAATTTTAGTTTAACCCGGAATAAACAACTTAGGGAATTAATTGGCAGTGACTCAGCAAAGTGATACTCCAAAAAATGCCTCTGAGATAGAAAATTTAATCTAAAAAGAAAATTTAAGTGATCCCAAATTGATAGCAGAATATGGTTTGCAACTGTTTTGAGTTACCATTTGGTGTGATTTAAGGCATTTTGAGGAAAAGTGCATTTCGCATTTATAATAATTTAATAATTTGAATATTTTAAATGCGCGACATTTCCACGTAAATGTGCTCAAGGCGCTGTGCAGCTGCCATGAAAGGCGCTCAGCACATCAGAGAAACCATAATACCAGAACAGATTTATGCCAAGAAGCTTGATTTTAGAAGCAGGAGGAAACCGGAGTACCCAGAGGAAACTTGCAGGAACGAGTATGGATCGAGAAACAAAATTCACATAAAGCCGCCGAGAACGAGCCCCTGCTGGGGATCGAACCCGAGACCTCATTGGTGGAAGGCGAGGGAAGATACGCTGCGCCAACCCATTCCCCCCATGGGAACAGGTTTAGGGTTCTGGGCGATCTACTGGAAACAATTTTTTGGGCCTAATCTGACATTTTACACTTTAGAAAAGTTGTTGTCCGGGTTAACATGAGATTGAAATTTAGTCCTGTGTAAGACAAAGTTGGTCAAATACCTGGTATTTGTCTACTTGATCTAAACACTGCCCAAGTTGAAATTGCTGACTAGTTTTCAATTACAAATTTCTGCAACTGGACACCACACTGTTAAAAATAAACCTGTAAAAAAACAGGCATTTGACTGGCAGCTGGGACTCACTACATGCAGAACGTAAAATAACTGGAGCCGTAAAAATACGAAATCATTGCAGGCAACGTAAAATAACGGCGTAAAATCTCAGCTTCAACGTTATTGTTGGTTTTGACTTGTACAGTATTAAGAATTAAAACGTTATTACAATCCTTTGACCAAATTTTCACGTTGTAGCTATAGCATCATACAAACGTTGTATTTACGTTACCACGTGGTTGTAAAAAAAGTTATATTTTCAGGCAAACAATTTTGAGAAAAAAAAGACAATACACAAAGGGAAAACGTGAAGAAATAAAGATTTAAACCAGTTTATATATACTTTGTTTTATATGGTAATATACAACATTTTAATGTCACCATTTACTTAATCATCACATGAATAAACTTAATACATGTACCTTACATAGAATCGATCCATGGTCTTAAGAGTACAAGTCCTAAAAGTTATCCACTACACTACAGGACTTTACTGATAGCAGATGCTAAAATAAATAGATATATGTTTGTTTTCTAACGGTACTTACGACATTCTTTAAACACATTTTATAGATAAAACATTTTCATAGTTCGTATCTAACATTAAAAACCAGTAAGTTACAAAAGAACGTATTTTACGGAAAATAAATATATCTCAGGGTATAAATACTACCTTTTTTCAAAATGTGTAGTTTATTTTTTAAACCACTGTTCTTTTCTGCTTCCAAATTGTACTTTTATATTAGGTTATAGGTAATAAATCTTGAAGATTATTGAACAATTGTGGTTTAACCGTAATTTAAAAAAGGTAAGTCTGGAAAATTAGGACATTTTTGTTCACAGTGCAACTTATTTCCCTGACTAGTTATACCATCAACATCATTTCACATGAAAATGGATGTATTCCCTGTAGGACTAAGTAGAACTTTTCCGTGACAATTTTCTCAAAAGATATACTACCTACCCTCCAAATGCAAACACTTTCCGTCAAGTGGAGTCCTTCCATAAATTTCTTTAGAATGTTTTGGCTGGATGTGCTGAAATTTGGATAATTGTAACCATACTGATAGTCCTGATTTACAGCCGGCACTGGCACATTTTCACAAAATATGAAATTCTTCATTGCTCTCAAATGATTAGGCTACGCCATTGGAAGAACAGAGAATATATTTTACACATAAAAAATAACATACCCCAAAACAGATAGGGACTGATATGAGGATAAAGACTCCAGGAATTTGTAGGCCAACTTTTAAGTTTTCCATAACTTTAATCAACAAATTGATAGTACCATGAATATTTTTGCTCTTACTCACTGATATTAAAACCCACAAGTGTTATAAACCGGTCAACAGTGTGCATAGTGTGAGAACTGCATACGGAGTGTGTGTTCTTGTGTTAAAAGCCTTTTTTTCGCGTCGTCTGCTGTATTTTGCGTTCGCCGGCGACGCTAAATTATAAAATCGTTCTGTTTTACCAGAAGGAAGATGATTTGGTTTTAATCTTTTCGGGCGAGGGCTTTTGTATATAAAAGTTTTCCAACCATGCCCAAAAATATCGATTTTGAAAAAGCTTGAGGGCGCACTATTTTTCAAAATGTTCCAGTGTCTCTTTAAGCTGCAAATGTATCACCGATACACTGTTACACTCTAATCATTCAACATGGTATCATGGGCCTATTGAAGTTGTGTTGTAGAGGATGTAGAATGTGTTGCAGAATTGTTAGTTGTGGTTTCAATGACCGGATAAGCAGTTGCTATGTTTCAGTGATGGAATCGGCAGGCATGACCAGTTATCATGGTTGTGGTTTGAGCCAAACTCTTGATGAGAGGACTTGCAGTTGAGGCGAGTGGTTCAGTGAGGGCATTGGAAGGCACTACACTTCCTGCGATTGTGGTTTTCTGGACAGTGTTGGAACAACATTTGCAGTTGTTGTGGTTTCGGTGATGCGAATTGGCAGACATGACAGTTCCTTTGGTGGTTGCTTTGTGCCACAGCTGATGGGCCTGGCAGAGATACTTGCATGGTTGTGGGGAACTTTAATTTATGGCATTTATAGGAGTGGCTATGGCACCGGTTTCATGATGGATTGGCAGGTATGACAGATTTTATAGTTGTTGAAAGGATCTCAAGTTGCGTTGGTTGTGGGTTCACTAAGGACACTGCCAGGTTGCTGCAGTTCCTGGATTGCAGGAGTGGGAGTTGTTATAGAGTGGCAAGACTAGATAGATTTTACAGGTGAATTTGATTGAACTGTGGACAAAATTCAGAATTCAACAAAATGTTGAAGTTCTTTAAGGAAGGGCATGTGTCCAAAACAAAAATGACATCATCCAGGTATCGAATCCAGACAAGGGGTTCCTAGGAGCTGATCTGAGAAGACTACTCTCCAGCAGCTCCATTGAAGAGGCAGGCCATTGAGGGAGTCATCTTTTTTTCATTCCCATCAATGTCCCAAAGATATGCAGGTAATGTTCTTCATTGAAAGTGAAGTTGTTAAGTTTGAGAACTAGTTCCATGAGCTCACAGAAAGAATCCAGCTTTTCCAGGGAAAGATCATGTTTAAGAAAAGAGCGACAGGAATCAATACCCTCTTGAGTGTTTATATTAGAATAGAGGGAAGAGACATCCCTAGTACAAAGAATGACACTGTCGGGAAGAGGGCCGCTGTTACTGAAAGCCTTCTTAAGGAAATCCATGTTATCCTGTACATGAGTCAAGCTGAGAGATATGAGGTTTGAGATAGTAGTCAATGAGCAAGGCAAGTTTTTAGTGATGGTACCATTACCGCTGACGATGGGACGACCAGAATGGGGTGTTTTCAAACGGTTTATGATTTTGGAAAGCATGTGCAAGTGACCAGGAGTTGATTTCCGGGGATAAAGAACATCTCTCATGGAGAATTGATGAGGTGTACTTGAAGAGATTTGTCAAGAGATTTGACTACACGTTTTTTTCAAATTCTCTGGTAGGATCCTGGTTGAGTTTGTGGTAGTATGTAGTATTGTTGAGTTGTCTGGTGCACTCGTTGATGTATTGTTCTCTGTCTTGTATAACAACAGCCGAGCCTTTGTCAGCTCCCTTGATGATTATGTCTCTGTTGTTTTTATGGCATGTAGAGAAATGTGTTCTTTTGATATGTTGAGAATATCAGTTCTAACAGGGGTGTTGTATGCATCCAGAAACAGATTCTTGCCAGGTATGGGTGTATAGCTCCCTCTTGAGCAGAGGATGATGAAAGAGTTGTTTTGGATTGTAAGTGTCTGTGCAGTGGCATAACCAGGGGGGGGGCAAGCTGCCCTCCTGACACAGAAAAATCAGGAAAGGGAGCAAAAAAATGGGAAGAAAAAAGGGAGGGAGAAGAGAAAAAGAGGGAAAGAGAGAAGAAAGGGGAAAGGAGAAGAGAAAAAAGAAAGAGGGAAGAAGAGAGGGAAGAGAAAAGAAAAAGAAAATCAGAAGAAGAAAAAGGAGAAAGGAGAAGATGAAAGAGAAGGAAAAAAGAAAGGAAAGATTGTGAAATTTGATCGCCAATCGTTTGTGGCATTGTGTAATACGCTACGTCATCTCCGTTCAATATGTCATACTGCATGACTTAGATTAGGTGCCTCATTGAAATTGCCTCTGGGTGGCGCTATCACTTAGAAATCATCTATGAGCATTCGTACACAGTTTCACCCGCCTAATTGGGCAAGCAAAATGCACTAAAATCACCTAAATATAAGAACCCCAACCCCTTAAAGCAATAATGGCACATTTTTGAAGAGCGCCCCCAATTTTCAAAATTTGGTATTTTGGCACATTTACTTTGGTAATTGTGTAGGAAACTATACCTGCGGACGAGAATGCTAAAAAATGCGTATTTATCATAAAATAAGCGATTTTGTAATTAGAATTGGGATCCCAGATTGAACTTAACGGCAGAGCTGGAAATGCTACGTTTATGTCCGTCCATGATGAAATAGTTCCACCTTGAGAAATAACCTATAACTTGACTTTCCTGAACCAATAAAACAACTAATGGATGAGCGTAGACACGTACATGGTGCTAATTCCCGGCTATTTCACATTGGAAGGCCGTTTCCAGCAGCCATTGAATTATTATCGGAGATCTCCGATAATAATTATTCTAATTACAAAATTCCTTCGTTTGTGACACACAGAATTTTCGAGCTTAACCATTCACAGGTATGTTTTACTATCCAGTTACCAATGCAACCGTGTAAAAGCTCCACAGTTTTGAAAAATTGGGGGCGCTCTTCAAAAAATGGCATTATGCTTTAAAGGTGCAACTAGCGATTTGAGGGACACTCAAATATTGTGTCAGTAATGTAGTAATTTCATAATATATTCGGACACTCAATAGGCTTCATACCTTGTATTTGGTTACGGAAATGTCTAAAGAGAGAAAACAAGTGATTGTTGATTTGCTTATATTTCAATAGAAAAAAGGCTGAATTCGCCCCCCCCCCATATTTGAGCTCCTATATGAAATTAGAAATTTTACAATTTTTGTACCAAAGAAAACATTCTCAGCTTAATCCTTTCAGATGGGGAATATTTTTGATGGAATGCTTTATATTAGTGCAAAAATCGATACTTTCAATTTTTTAGGGACACAGGAATGTGAAATCTCTCTTTCATCTTTAAGTTTATTCGTATTATTGTTTTATCCTGTAGTGGCTGTTTGGTACTCTACAAACAGTAGCAGGTGTGGCTTGCAGAAGATGCATCCATGATTGGTACTGATAAGGACAAAGAGGAGTGGCAGAAAGTGCATGGAGAGGTGGTACAGAGGTAGGTTAGCCTACAGAGAGGCAAATCAATTAGCTTGTGTGTAAAGCCATCATAAAAACATGCAAATATGTAATTAATATTGTATCAAAAAAATTGTATGTACTCAGAATATGAAATTATATTTAACACCAAACATTTTGTCAATTATACATAATGCTAAAGCTTACACTCCTATACCTCAATATATTAAATATATGCATTTGCTCTAACCTGTAACAAATCAAAATTTCATCAAAAAGGGATTTGTAGCAGATAATAATATTTAGACACAATAAAATACACATCTCGTCCAATCATTTTTACCTTTGGAAACAGTTTGGAAGTAAGAGTATTTTACCATTTTCAGGCAAAACCAGGAAGAAATACAAGTCCTGACTTAGAATAATGACACTAGAGGATCCAAGTGCATCACCCTTCCCCCTGTGAAAACTACTTTGCCATTGGATTTTTGACCAAAACTCTAGTCATTGATGGGGTACATCAACACAACCACATAAGAGGAAAGAAAATGAAAATCGGTTATACAGATTCAAATTAGCGGTCCAAACACGGTTTTTGTGATGCGCAAAATTTCTCATCCCAAAATAAAAAATCACTTTTTCCCAATAAAATGCATGCCAATTTCCTTTTTTCTTCTGCTCCCATTCGGAAAATGTACAAATCTAAACTTCCAAATTGAAAAAAAATTGAGAAAATGATAGGAGGAATTATATTTTATTGAGTCTGAAAATGTATTTCTACTATGAATTATTTTCTTTAAATAAGCCCCCCCCCCATACATTCCCAAACAACCATCCCTATGTCCTTTACTTTCTATTAATGTTTCATTTGCTCTTGCAGTATAGCTAAATCATGTCACCCCAATGGTTAAAAATGCAGATTGCAAGGTTATGGGCAACATTCTTAACACACTTTAGATACTTTATAACTGGTCAAATCATCCCTCCACAAACTAGGTAGAAATTCTGATTGAAATTCTGCTTATGTGTGAATGACACTCCCATGCACCATTGATTGGTGGGGGAGAGGAGAGATTGTAGGTTGAGAAAAGTTTCAAGCTTCACAACCTAAAAAGTTAAATTTCTCAGTTCTGTCTGATGTTGAGAGCTGACTTTACTGGCTGTTTGTGGTAGATTGTCACTAACATGAATCATTTATGTTTAGCTACTATGATGTGGAATAATAATTTTATTCCATCTGTCTCAAAATGATTTTACTGTCTTCATTAGAGATATTGTTGGTTGCATGTTGGAATCCTGACTTTGCCCCAGCAATTGTCAGATATCACATTGGTGTGAGGACACTGCAATAACCAACTCAGACAACCCCATCCCAGTGGTGTGCACAAAGGGGGGGGGGGGCGCTAGGGGCCCCACATTCCCCCTCCCCTGTTTGGTTTGCCAGTCAGGGGAAATTTAGATCTATTCATGGCAGAGGCATAGCCCATGGGAACATTTTCTAAAAAGTTGTTATTTTGATGATGGTATGTATGCATGAATTACTGCCAGCAGAGCCTTGCCTTGTAACAATAAAATTTTTGTAAATACATGGACTAAGTTGGTGTAGGTTGATGTTGGATTCCCCCTCCCCTCCAAAATCATGGCTACACCACTGATTTAGGTGAAAATATTCTTGTGCCTACCCTACTAAAAGATCCTGGGCATGACATTGGACAACACCATACTATGCCCAGGCCTGAAGCTTCATTAGATCTACATTCACTCTTGGAATGAAGCAAAGGTTATTGCTTATAACTTGTTTTTTTTTTTCCACTATACTTCTCTGCTGAAGGCAAATTATGATAGCAAAAAAATCAACTGAAAAGCAACAAAAATAATTTATTGTATCAGGCCCAAACCAAATGGATTTTCCTTAGGGATGTACCGATCCGATCGGTATATCGGTACCGATACCGATATTAGTCGGATCGGTATCGGTGATCGGAAAATCTCCCCTTCTACCGATCGATTTGATGACCGCATACGCCATGGCATTCAAGCACAGTACTAACATTCAAGCGTT
Source organism: Ophioderma brevispina (assembly GCA_023653785.1). NCBI lineage: Eukaryota > Metazoa > Echinodermata > Ophiuroidea > Amphilepidida > Ophiodermatidae > Ophioderma > Ophioderma brevispina. The sequence continues at coordinate 28,363 of JAMKCH010065239.1, read as the reverse complement.
CAAACACAGTATAAACATTAAGTTCACTAAGAAAACCTCTCACTTTATTGTTCTAAAACTCATTTTTCTTAGCGCACTGCATATGGTGGTTATTACAAGAAGAAACTTTTATCTTGGGTATATGCTTTTGTTCATGAAATATCTTGTCTGAATAGCGAGTACAGCAAGAGGACTTCCTTACATGTATAGTGTGTATTATGATATGGAAAATTCCTTACACGTGGTCATTCAAAAAATATATCCGTATCGGCAGACCAGATCGGTTACGAAAATATCGGTATCGGCTGATACCGATAAAACGTAAATCGGACATCACTAGTTTGTCTCAAAGCCTTGAGCAGTTAAAGATCTATAATTCGTTATGTAGATTCGTAAATATCTAGTTCAATTGACTGAACTAACGGGTCTACTAATTTATCATTTAATTAGTAAAGATCCTAGTAATACAAGTTTTGGTTTTCTGTGTGTTCATATGGACACTTACTGTAACAGGTAATTGAATGGACATTCATATTTTTATAGCTTTGGCTTTTTCTCCCATTTTTGTCAATTTTTCTTTTTTTGTTTATTTATTTCTTCTTTATACTGGGTCCATATTCAGAGGGAAATTTAAGTATCTCTCTGTTCTACCATATGGCCCAGTCACAAAGTTACAAAAATATAGTACACTTAATTTAAGTAAAACGACATTTAAATTTACAGTATATAATATTACAATCAATTCATTAAACTTAAAATAAATCGACTGATTTTTTTTTTCTTTGGAAAAAATCTTTGGGAAGTTTATAAACACATCCTTCACTTTTAAGCTATGGTACTTCTGCAAATTTGGAATATTTTTACAAATAGTTTACACTTTGGCATGGATCAGTGATAGTTTTTAAACCCTACAAAATTTCCAGGTCTTTTCCCTGCATACATTTTTTCCTTTAGCAAGTAATGCAAAAACGCCCCATGTGAGCTGTTTCTGGTAGTTCTATACAAATCTAAAAATGCCTAGCAGTTTGCTATTTTTCAGCTTTATATTAGGTTAAGTTGATAATGCAGCTGGTAATCCATAGAAAAAGTGACATTATTTTTCTGGGATTTAACCCCAAAAAAATCTGAAGCGCTAGGAAAAATAACCAGGGTCGTTTTTCGCTAAGCACAGGAGCTTTTGAGACAAACTGTTTATTTTGGTAGCCCTTATTCAACCATATCATAGAGGGTAACTCCACATTTTTTGTTACATTTTTGTTATTTTTAATAATACCAAGTAGGAAAGGCTGCTCTAACAATATCCCAATCTAATGTTTTAAAGAGAAAAGCAGCGATCATGCGAGATAATTAAATAGTGGGGGACTGTAGTGAACAGATCTTATGTGAGTGTGCAAATCCGGATAAAATTGTTGATTTTTTTTTTTTTTTTTAATACTTTATACATTGATAATCAAAAAAATTGATGGAAGCACTTGCCACACCCCTTTCATGGCCCCCAGCTTGGATTTCAAGGTTACACAAGGGTAAAATTTTTAAAATGTTCCGATTGTGTTGAAAAGCACACCATGATGTCTGTCTGGTTACAAGGATTCAAAAAAGGTATAGTTTGAACTACCTGTGACTTATAGTTTAGGAATTATGGGTAAAAATGGTAAAAAAGTCAATTTTGGTTTGTACGGGGATAAAAAATTAAAAGTTGCTCCAATTTTTGTAAAATGTGGTTCAAATTGTTGGTTTAGCTCATAGAATGAAATATAGGAATAGTTTTGACTATCTTACGTGTCTGGTTATTAACCAAAATGGCGAATAAAGTCAACGGCTATTGGCAGCTATTGGATTCTATTGACCTGTGACCTATTTTGTTGGATAGCGTGAAAACTAAGCATAACAGATAAGGGAAACTATTCCTTATTTCAATCCTTTAAGCTAGGGAAATAATTTGCACCACATATTAACTGAGTCAAAGCAACTTTAACTTTTGACCCATGTACAAACCAAAATTGACTTTTTCACTATTTTTACAGTTTTTAACCCATAACTCCGGAACTATAAGCCATAGATAGTGAAAACTATACCTTTTTGGAATCCTTGTGACCAGACAAACACCATGGTGTGCTTTTTAACACATTCAGAACACTTTAAATTTTTGACCCCTGTATAACCTTGACACCTAAGCTGGGAGCCATTAAGGGGGGTTGGCAAGTGCTTCCATCAATTTTATGGATTATCAATGCCTAAATTACTTGTGTGCAAAAATTCACAATTTTATCCAGAAGCGCACACTCTTACACTACAGTCCCCTGCTAAAAAAATATGGAAATGCATTTTGTAGCTCATAAATCAAAGATAAGTATGTACAATTCCTTATAACTACTTTAATGTAGGAACAAAACACCAAATAGTGAAAAAATGAACTATTTGAGGAAATTTGTCATACCGTCTCCCACAAATAAACATACAGCGATGACATCTGAAAATCTACACCAAACAACTGATTGTGATTTACACCAGTACAGAGTAAACAAAGAGGAATAATATTTGTGTTTGAGGTCAATCTGTACACATGGTGCACAATATTATGCTTACAAATCTGGGCTATTCACATAGAAAGGCTTTTTTGACCGCAAGTCGGAATTTCGATACGCACATATAGAAATTACAGATCACAGAGAAAAGGTGCTGCCTTGTCTTAGATACACAGATTTCAAGCCAACCACTTGCAGGTTATGTTAGCACATTCATGCGAGTAACAAAAAATACCAAAATACAAATTCTGATGATTTTTTTAGATGTTTTGAATCAGCAATTCGCTGCTTATCCCTTTAATGTTCTACATAACCTAGCTGTGCATAGATCCCATTGGTTTTCAATAAGAACTACCCATCATTTCAAACTCACCATCTACTTTCATTTTTGCTCCTGCTCCCTGGTCAGTTCATCCACACCTACTGATTACACCCAATGGGAAGGTGTACACCAGAAAGTCATCAGCAGGTTGGTTCTATGTGTAATATGTAGATAGGTAGAGATAGATGTAGATAGATGGCTGCAAATCTGTGCTGCTTGTGTTGTATAACAGGTGAAATCGGGGGAGTGATGACCTTTGTTTAATCAGCCACCAAAGGTTGGGGTTCATTTAAGGCTTTCTTACAACAGATACAAAAGTGAAAATTGGATTAAAACTTCCTGGAACAAAGAATTTAAGAGGTTTTGATTGGTTGGTTTTGAGTACATCGTTGATTGTATGATGCTACAAAACATTGATTTGTAAATATCTGCAAAGAACCCTCACCTCTTGACGTGAATTACCAACCCTACCACTTGGTGGTAGTTCCTTTTAGTTTCATATCACAAAGGTCATTACTTTTCTATTTCATCACTTGCATTGTTTAGTTTGTATCTTTTCTTTTCATATTTTTACCACCATTCCTTTTTCCCTTGTACCAATCGTAGTATACACACTCCGGCTGAATACAAACAATGGCAAGGTATTCATGAGAGAGTAATTACCAGGTTGGTTGCTCTTTTCCATACCCAGATTTTGTTTGCGTTGTTTCTGGACTACTGCTGAACACCCCAACCACAGTGTAGGGTGGAATTTAAGGGCCGGTTAGGATTCTGTATTGCTAATTTTAAGGTTGCTTACAAACACATGGGGTATTCAGTGGTAAAGCCATTGATTTCCCTTTTTCTGTTTGATAAAATGCATCTCTTGTTGTGTGTTATAAGGTGATATGTTTTAAGGCTTACAAATACATGGCCAGATTCATTCTTACTGGGTAGTCTATATTATTATACCTCATGAATATTTATGAACAAAATCATGCTTTACTCTAGCTCGATTTCATGGATATGACATACATGCGCGTATCTCTTGCGTGAACTGCGCCCGACATGCAATCCAATGGTGCATTGTTTTGGTGGGCAAGTGGGCGTACCTAGCAACATGTCCAAGAAATTATGAGCTAGAGTATAGTTCAATGGCCGATCCCTATTGGCCATGGAAATAGATCGGACTATTTCCCTCCAACCTCTGATGAGGTGTAATAAAACAAATACTACATGGTTTACATCAGGGAAATAGGGTACACTATTTTCCCTTGGTACTGGCTATGGTCCTGTCACCCCAGCCTTCAGATGAGGGGTGAAAGGCCCATAGCCAGTACCTTGGGAAAATAGTGTGCCCTATTTTCCTCTAATCATGTAGTATTGTATACTGCATCTACTCTGATCTACCGCATCAGCATGGGCCAGTTACAATGCAAAGTCTGCAAGTACACCGGTCAATTGGTAAACAGTATGATTGCGTCACCATCAACAATTGTCTAATGGCTACTCTGTAGTTGCCCAGTAGGCGGAGAGAGTGTAGCTATGATGTTAGTTATGGATTGTATCAGAGTAGACATATACTTAGTAGCTACTCATCAGCATGGGCCAGTTACAATGCAAAGTCTGCAAGTACACCGGTCAATTGGTAAACAGTATGATTGCGTCGCCATCAACAATTGTCTAATGGCTACTCTGTAGTTGCCCAGTAGGCGGAGAGAGTGTAGCTATGATGTTAGTTATGGATTGTATCAGAGTAGACATATACTTATTAGCTACTCCACAGCTACTAGGCCGCCCTCTAGTATACAAACTGAGGACTCTCTACACCCATTCTCTGTTTAGTAAAATCATGAATTTGAATTGAACATAATCAAAACCTATAACAATGCACATTGTATTTCAAATGGACATATCGTCATGTGAATACAACAAGGTAATAAGTGCAATAGCTGCCATGTGATACATCTGTGTGCTGCCATGTATTAGGATAACTCAATTTATCTTTCCTTGAGTAAGTGGCTCTTGAAATGGCTCTCCAGGCAACTGTTGCCTGAAGAACCATTTCAAGAGCCACCCAGATAGCAATACACCGTTGGCCCAACGTTGGGCCAACGGCATCGACTACGTTGGGTCAACGTCAACATAAGATGTTGGAGCGATGTAAAAATGTCCGCCAGCCCAACGTTGGCACAACATCAATTTTTGACGTTGGCACAACATTGGGCCAACGTTATGCCGACATAAATACAACGAAAAATTACGTTGGCCCAACGTCATTTTGTCCGTCGGTCCAACAATGGACATGCGTCGTATTTTGACGTTGGCCCAATGTTTGGCCAGCATTGGGCCAACTTTATCCCAACCATTATAAAACGATGTTTTGCCATGTTTTAAAATCACTAATTGGGCTTGATGAATGAAAAAAAGAACATTTTCCTATGGTGTTTCACACTTAATACACCAGTATAGTTCATATCTTATTTTTAGGCACATTATTATATAGTAACTGAAAATCGACTTACCTTGACCGGGATTCGAACCAGGGACCTTTGTATTAGAAGACTGACGACTATCCAATTGAGCTAACTTGTCCTGCTTGATAACAAAGGGCAAAATATAATATATCAATTGTAAAAAGCTTCAACAGTATATGGACACACTAAGTAAAGACTAAAGACTCATAAAAAATGGCGAAATACGTCACAGAGCTTCATAGAGGTGAAAAAACCCGAAAAGCTCAAGGAATCACCGTATCACGGTGAAAACAAAGTGCACAAAATCGAAAAATATAGTCACTGCAAATGGCATATGTTTTTTACGCACAATGTTGCTAAGCATAGGCCCTATTTTTGCTGAAAGCCCTGTCCGTTTCGGCTATAGGCCTACTAATTTCCTTTATTAATTAGGCCTAATTAGAATGTTTAGCTAATCATAGTCTGCGGGACAACATATTGCCCCAACGTTGGCCTGCCGACCACAAAACGACCAGTTCCCCTACCATTTTCCCAACTTCACCCCGACGTTGGCTTACCAACCATAAAACGACCATTCACTCCACCATTTCCCCAACATCGGCCCAACGTTGGCCTGCCGAACAAAAAACGACCAGTTCCCCACCATTTTCCCAACTTCGCCTCGACGTTGGCTTGTCGACCATCCAACGACCATTTTCCCCACCGTTTTCCCAACGTCGGCTTGATGTTGGTTTGCCGACCATCAAACGACCATTTTCCCCACCGTTTTCCCAACGTCGGCTTGAGGTTGGTTTACCGACCATCTAACGACCATTTCCCTCACCGTTTTCCCAACGTCGGGCTGACGTTGGTTTGCCGACCATCAAACGACCATTTCCCCACCGTTTTCCCAACGTCAGCTTGACGTTGGTTTTCCGACCATCTAACGACCAATTTCCCCACCGTTTTCCCAACGTCAGGCTGACGTTGGTTTGCCGACCATCAAACGACCATTTCCCCACTGTTTTCCCAACGTCGGCTCGACGTTGGTTTGCAGACCGCGACTGTGCCGACGTATCACGAAGTCGGCCCGACGTCAGTTTGCTATCTGGGCACTGACCAAAGACTTGGCATAATAATGTTTGTAATTTCTGACAAATGGCAGCTATTGCACTTAAGACCTTGTTGCACTCACACGATGATATATGCCCAAAATATTAAAATAAAAAAGATAGACCATGAGAAATGTCATATGCACTGAGAGTAACCACACATCTACTAGGCAACGGTGGAGGCAGCTGCTGGATAGACTATCTGTATATGCTGCGAAATAACAAGGAATCTCGGCATGCGAATGTACGGAATAAACCACATAAACCATGTGTACGTTTATTCCGTTAAGGTCCGGCCGTTAAGGTTTCCGAATTCATAGGGTGTCAGAAAAGTATGTCAGAAAAGGGTGTCACCTTATGGAAACACCCGTCTAATGGTAGGTAGTCTGTGTCTACTTAGTAGTAGCTGCAGCTACTATGAAGAATCTGGCCATGTAGTTATTCATACTTTGACAGAAAAAATAGTTTAAGCAAATAATTTGTTTAAAAGAAATGAGTAATTGAAACAAATTCCAATGAAATGTTCTAGCCCCTCTCCATTTCATCATTACATAAAAATGTACAAATTAAAGGTGCAATGAGAGATTTCACATAATAGTTTGTGAAAGGATTAAGCTGAGAATATTTTTTGGTGCAAGTAATTGTGAAGTTTTTAATTTCCTATTGGAGCAAATAGGAAATTCAGCCTCTATATTTTATAGAAATCAAACCCTATAACAATTACCATTTGTTTTCAATTTTAAGACATTTCTGTAGCCAAATAAATGTAGAGCTCTTTTGAATGTCTAATCTATATGATACCACTACATATGACCAAGGAGGTATCATAATAAATAGTAAATACCTCCTTGATATGACAGAAAATACGGATGGCTTGAAATTTCTCATTGAACCTTTATGATTAAAAAGGTTAAATATGATTTTTTCATATCATGATTTAACAATGAAAGGGTTTAAAGGTGGTGTGCAAAAACCAGTTGGGTGCTCAGTATATCCAAACAAATAATGGCCTTCCTCCTTGTAATACTGCATGAACCTAGTCTGGTGTGGAGACTCCATTGAGGAATTATATCCTGGGGGCCACTTGTCATTGACAAGGGGGTATCATCTGTGTCCAAGCATTCTCAAAAAGCACCCTAAATACATATTTTCGGAGCTTGATTTTTCACCCCTAAACACGTATCAGTAGCACAATTAGCTACCCTAAACAAGTACTTGCTGGAATTTACATCATTAAACAAGTATAAGTAGTGCAATTAGCTACCCTAAACAAGTACTTGTCTTTCTCCGATACCCTAAGCAAGTACTTGATGTAATTTTTACCCTTTTATAAGTAAAAACCCAGAAACATATTCTTTTAAACTTATAGTACAAAGATTACAACCTTCAGTGTATTTTTGCACATACTATACAGGGGCGGATCCAGGATTTGAAAAACGTCAAAATTACCGGGGGGGGGGACTGAAAGGCTAAACTTGTCCAAATAGGGCTGATTTTGCAAGATTTTGCAGAATTACCGGGAGGCGCGCGCCCCCTCCGCCCCCTCCCAAGATCCGCGCCTGCTATAGGCCTATACAGGCGTGTCTTGGCTTGGTGTAAATCAGGAAATATCTGGAGAAAGTTAGTTTTTCAGCCATGATATATATGAGGAAAGGTATTCAACCAGGGAAATGCTTTTTGAGCCAGGCCTGTATCAAAAAATTCTCATCAGGACGGGGGCATGACTAGTCGAGAAAGTCGACGACATGGCCGCGAAGTGGTCATGGCGCTACGTAAAGGGGTGGGACACAAGGGTGTGTACGGGTGTCCCTTGCAATGTTCACTTTCCAAAAGAACGTTTTTCATGCGAATTTTGATAAAAACAATTTGACATTTGCAAGTGGTTAACTATAGCAAAATATAGGTATGATAAATGGGCTTATTAAAAAGCAAAACAGATTTGATGGATTAGATTTTGTGTTGATTTAATTATATGTAAAGTGTCACAGAGAATTCATATAGTGGTGCGGGAAGGGGTGTCCCCCTCTCGTGCGAAGCGCGGAACCCTATAGCAATGTCTGCTTTCCAAAACATTTTCTTATGCAAATTTGTAAATCGGCATTTTCCCTATCGGCATTTTCCCTGCCAATCCGCGCTGAAAATTGCAGACTCCGCGCAATTATGCACCCAAATTAAGTCCCAATGTTATTTAAAGGTCCCAGGAAATGCAAATAGAATTGATGTGGTTTGTGTCAAGTCTACAAGGAGGGGCCAGAAAGCATTCAATATTTGGGTTGGTGATGACATCATTAGTGAAACTATTGATTTTTCAGAGAGTAATAGAAAATTCCAGGTTACTGAAGTGAATCTATTCATGACACTGACTGAAAATCAATAGTTTCACTATAATGATGTCACTGGTAGTGTATTCTTTTTTCTGACCCTGTTTATTGGAATGGAATGTTCCATAAAGATTTGGAATAGGTTTATCATCTCATTTCCTGCGACCTTTAAGAAAATCATACACCTAGAATTGACTGACATTTAAATAAATTATGAGTTATATAATTAAACGCTAAAATAAGACTGTTTCATACGTAATGTATGAAAACAATATTGGTAACGACAGTCGGGCATTCACAAAAGGAGTCGTCATTTCTCAAACCAAGATAGGCCTACACTAAAACAATCAGGTGTACAATTTCTTTACCCCGCATAGCACAGAATTTTTTGGAAATTCAGTGATTTGAAAGGACAGGTTTAAAGGCAAGTACAGACTTCTGGAACAGACTTTAAAAAAAAGAAATATGATGAAATGAATATGGACCCTAATTGCGTAAATCATCATTTGGAAAATATACCCTTTTTCTTGATTTTGGGTGATTTTTAGACCCTTTTCACGTTACGTACGTGACATGCCTGATCCTGAAAAAACACCCTTTTTATGTGGATTCTTGGAAACGGATGATACCTCCTAGTGTATGAAGACTGCCCCCCCCCCGGATTATATGCCTGATGGAATAAACCTTTATTACCCCCCCCCCCCATTGAAGTTTTGACACTTACTAGACTAGTTCTGTGCATTATACACAGAGGAATAACCCAAATAGTTCCAAAAGAGATTTTTGGGAAGAGGTTCGATTTTAAAAGGGGGAAAACCAGCTAGCGAACCCGGAGAAAATCTCAGAGAGTGAACGTGGATCAGAACATCAGATTCACATAAAGCTACAGGCTGGCTGGGGATTGAACTAGCTCATTGGTGAAGGTGGATTAATTAACCCTTGGTCACCAACTTACCATGTCATCACAACTGTGTATGGAGCTGGAAAATTTTAAATGGTTACCATTGCAGCATGTAGTTTTTGGTTGAAAACACATATGTTATACATCCTCAATTTGTGCAATTGAGATATTTGCATGTTGGTATTACCCAACTGTGTTATAATAATGCCATGAATGGGTAAGTAGTAAATGGTTTAATTTACAGTGTTCTTTAAACTTAAATATATGGTTATTGCAGAGCACATAGTCATTAACTATATTGCACCCCCAGGATTGCACCAAACACTGATGATAGGCCTATATTGGTCTGTTTCTCTTGGTCACTTATTACTTAAAGAGCACCAAACACTGATTATATTTGTTTTAAATCTTTCAATCGTTTACTTACAAAGCACTGACTACTGGTGATATTGGGTCGAAATCTGTACTCATTTAATTAAAAAGCACCTATACTTCATTTGGCCAGAATTATGGAGTGATGTCATAGATTTCAAGCAGCTATTGTGCATGCGTACGGTGCACGCTGACTTTGTACGCTCACGATTACAGCTGTGGCTTACTGCGATTCGCACATTTAAGACTGTGTGAAAGCTACAACGTCACTCCTTTATAGTTCAGGCCAGATGAAGTATATCACTGATAATATTGAGTCTAAATCTCTTAATCATTTACTTAAAAAGCACCAATTTAAAATCATTTACTGGAATGTGTACAGATTTGTGGGAAAGCTATACAATTTAAAGGCACAGTAAAAGATAATGTGAGAGAAGTGTCCTAAAAGTCTGTTCATACTTCCACTGCACTGCATTGCTGTGCAGTAAATTTACTGCAATGTTCTGTCACTTCCGCTGCACTCCTAATCGATTTACTGCAGGTCAACCCAGGTCACTGCAGGATTGCAGGAAAATTGGCATACTGTACCACTGACTGCACCCCAGCATCTTGATGCATCGCCAGTTAAAATAATTTTAACTTTGTTGTAGTACTGCATTGCGTTGCAATACTGCAAGTGATTGCAGTAACAATTTTGGTAGGCTGCATTGCAGCACTGCACTGCAATTCAGTGAAGTATATAAGTTGTTCCTCAACAAACGGAGAATGATGCGATTTATTATATAAAGTTTAAATCTTTATTAAACCAAACATCTTTTAACCCTAAAATTTCACAGTGTAAATGAGAAAAAAATAGTAACTTTCATCAGACACCAACATTTTGAGCACTTCCTGTAAAATCTGGGGTTCTGAGGATGTGGTAATTAGCGATTGGGCCATGGACCTTTAATATGAGATTTTGGCATGCTGGCTGATATTTGGCATTGCTCACACAGACCCAAATGATTTTGTTGTCTATTTTTGTAATGAAGGTTATGCTCCCAACTTTGTTGATACTTTGTGGTATATGGAGCAGTGTGACTGTTGTTTATGATATACTGAATACCACTGAAACCAAACTTTATATGTATGTAAATTACTTCAGGCATGCTTTCACATACTACAAGAAAAACACAGGTTGAATTAATAAAATCTGGTATTATTGCTTTAAGGATTGGTGTGTTATTGGACGGATTGCGTAGCAAAATCCGGCTTATGAAATGGCAATGCCTGGATGTATGTATGTAAGGATGTACGTATGTAAGGACGTACGTGTGTGTGTGTCTGGGTCCTCCCCTGGGTCTGACAGGGGGTGGGGAAATGTAAAAAAAGGTCAACATTTCACAAAAAGGTAAACATTTTGCCATAACTTTTTTTCCAGATGAGCTAGAGTACCCAAACTTAGATATATTGTAGGAGGGCACAAGCCCCTACTAACCATGTAATCCATCCCCCAGGGTCCTCCCCTGGGTCTGACAGGGGGTTGGGAAATGTCAAAAAAGGTCAACATTTCACAAAAAGGTAAACATTTTGCCATAACTTTTTTCCAGATGAGCTAGAGTACCCCAACTTAGATATATTGTAGGAGGGCACAAGCCCCTACTAACCATGTAATCCATCCCCCTACTAACCATGTAATCCATCCCCCAGGGTCCTCCCCTGGGTCTGACAGGGGGTGGGGAAATATCAAAAAAGGTCAACATTTCACAAAAAGGTAAACATTTTGCCATAACTTTTTTTCCGGATGACCTAGAGTACCCAAACTTAGATATATTGTAGGAGGACACAAACCCCTACTAACCATGTAATCCATTCCCCCAGGGTCAATCCATTCCCTCAGGGCCCTCCCCTGGGTCTGACAGGGGGTGGGGAAATGTCGAAAAAGGTCAACATTTCCCAAAAAAGTCAAATCTTTTTTTCTAGATGAGTTAGAGTAGCCAAACTCAATATAATTTTAGTCTATAGACTGAAAGTTTTTAGACCTATGCCTTTGATAAGCTCCTAGGTGACCGCCTAACTGCCCGAAATGGAGTTTTGTTGAAGTTTGGGTCCAACAGTCCACTTAGCTTCAAGTGCCTTCCATGCAGGCAGACTGGCTTATGGACTTTTTTGCATCAAGTATAGACTATACATACACAATGTACATATTATTCAACACCCCAGAGCTGCACATACCCAAGGGAGAAAAGGCAATCCGTCCATACCGCCATTGGCGGTTTACAGATTTTTGTAAAGATATTACATGGTTGGAGGGAAACAAGGTACACTATTTTCCCGAGGTACTGGCTACAGGCCTATCACCCCTCACCAGTGATAGGCCTGGTGCCAGTACCAAGGGGAAATGGTGTGCCCTCTTTCCCCAATATAAACCTTGTGCTACTTGTTTTATTACACCTCACTGTGACTTTGGGATGAGGTTGTAGTCTGAACTAGAGTTCAAACTATGGGTTCAAACTATTTCCCTAGGGAAGTAGCACTTTTAATAGGAATCAGCCAATGAAATGGCATGGTTATGTTCATGAATATTCATGAGGTGTAATAAAACACTCTGTTCTATGCTAAAATAATAGCTAAAAACTACTACTAGTACTTCTACTAAGGGGAAAACTAGAATGGAATGGCTCCAAATCAAATTGAGTTTATGCCTCTGATATGGGGTAATTGAATTCATTTGGAATAGCCATGTTCAAGTCAATGTTTCAATAATGGGGTCACATGCACTGCACATAGACAACCATGCCATTGATCAGGACCCAAACCATGGCAATGAATTAAATTCCCATATGGGAGGTAAATACTTACTTCTTTCCAGTTTATACCTTTGTAGGGTATATGGATCTCATCAGACATAGCCCAACATACATTTCATATTCAGTCGTAATACACACACATGTCTCACACGTGTAGGCCACCAGCATTGTGCTCTTTTAGCATGCTTAATCACAGATGGTCAAATTAAAACCCATTTAACCTCAACCACATTTTTTCACGTAATACTTTCATAAACCAGCAGAAGTCATTTTTTAGAATTATATCGCCTTTGTCAAGTTTCAATTTTTTAGGTTCAAGCCAAACGTGTTAATAGATTTTTGCAGGACCTAAAATCCTGTACCGTCTTTTAACTTATTTCCTTTTGCTAAACACAGGAATCAGTATTTATAAGGTGGTACTCTGGTTTCAATGGATGGTTGCGTCCACTGGTGTATACCACTGGTTAACGCCACTGTTTTCAAATTGGCTTCTCTTAAGGACTGTACCATTGATTTTGAAGAAAAAATGATGCATCCATCTGACAAAAAAGACACACCCCAAACTGGAAGAAAAATACATCTCTATTGGATGAGAAGAAAGATGGGCTAAATTGACACCCTTGCAATAATCCAACAGCAAAAAAAAATCTTCAGATTAAAAAATACAAAAATCCCACAAGCAACCCCTTTAAATCAAATGTGCAAACATCCCTTAAACAGATGGGCTTTTTCTGAATAAAGGTGCATTGGTGTAGTAAAACTTTGCCGTGTTTTATATAGTGTGCTGTTCTTGGAATGTATAGTTAAATTTGAAATCGTACAAGAATGCATTGAGTTTTAGTATTCACATAATGCTTGATGCAAATGTACTAATATCAATCGTATGCCTGTAACAATGCTTGACCTCTCAATTAGATGATTTTACTCTGTATTTCACTTAATTTCAATGTCTTGAATAATTTTCTTTACCAGTGCCTATAGATAATGCAGAGTTGAAGGGCTATACATTGGGCTCTTGGGACTCATGTGTGCACATGGCTAATGCTGTGCTGTCGCAGGCAAAATGCTGTATTTGCCCTTAATCCACTCTGGCTACGGTAAAGGTTGTCATTTTCAATTGAAATGTTAGGGTCAAACAAAATAAGGGTCATAATTTTGTAAACTTCATAGAGTAGGTTGTTTTTTCTTCTTTTTCAACGTTAAATTTCATTTCAGATTTTATAGATTTTGGTATCAAAATTTTTAAATCAAAAAGCACATTGAATTATTGCACTCATGGCAGTGGAAGAACATGAAATTTGTGAGTGTTTGTTTAGGTTTGTCTCATTAACAAAAAAAATAGGTTTCTCAGGAAATGATTGTCAGAAGGGGGTAGATTTGTGTCACTTAATGCTGTTTCATGTTTAATTCTTTTTAATTCATCATATGGGCTTAAAGCCCATGATACAAAAATAGATCTATTTAATAAAATTAAACTAATAAAGAGCTCTTCAGCTTTACAATAGATGAGGGTGACCCAAAAAAAGTTCTTGTGACTTGATCACTGTGATTTAAATTGTTGTGTGCAGTAACTAACCATTTTGCAGAAATTAGCAACATGCCAGCTACTCAGGTGAAGTGGCCTAAACACTTTGAAACGTTGCGTAGGGAAAAAATAAGTGAAATCCTATGGATGGAACTAGTTTTATTAGTGGACAACCCCTTCCTACCCCTTTGTTCTGCATGATAAAAAACGGGGACAACGGGAGGCATATGGGGGAGGTTAGGACCGAATAGGGATGCGGGGTCTAAGAGAGGACAGAAGCTTAGAAAGTATACACAATGCAACAAAGATTCATACAAATGTAGCCAACGACCAGGGAGGTCAAAATGATGGCCCAAATGAATCCTGTTCATGTTTATAAGGGCTTCTTCAATCCTTTATGACTTTAATCATTTCATGATTATGTAAATAATGTTTAATATTACCGAACCTTTAGACATGTTTCAGATGAAAGTTGTAAACTTTTCAAACATCCTTCACACTTTTGTAACAGTGCTTTTTATTTACATTAAAGCCTTCACTACCAGCAAAGTTACATTCAACACCAAAAAGATGCTAAGCTGACCAATTAACTCTTGAGTAAGATATCAAAATGATTATACATTTCAGGGACATCATGGCATAAAGAAGAGGTGTTCTTAAGCCTTCCTTGCGTGTTGGGTCAGAACGGTATCCGGCATGTAATCACACAGACCCTGACTGAAGGAACAAGCCAGCTCCAGAAGAGCGCCAAGACACTCTGGGAACCCGAAAGATCTCAATTTCAATTAAAGAAGCAAATGTTTTTACAACAAAGGTGGCACTATGTAACAACATAATGAGCATTTTTATAGCAAACCAAATTGCCATACGGGGTGTCATAATATCCCTGATGGCTGGAGCAGCGTAAGCTCTGAACCATTGCTACTGATCGAGTCACATGAAGAATGGCTTGTGGTGGCATACGATTCCAAATGGCAACACTTCTAGGGAAAATGCATATTTGTAAATGCATTTACAGTTATAAGATTTGTGTTGTTGTACTTCAATTAATGATTTAATCTGGCTGATATATGTGATGCTCTCTGGAAGCAGTTCTGGTGGGGTGATATATACCTAAGTGTGTGGATCTGTAGAGCATGGTCGTTGTTGATATGGGGCGGCGAAATGAAGTTGATCCCGTCAATTAAGACTTCTGTATAAGGGGTGTTACTTGTTGTTTTCATACCTGTAAGCGGCTGAATATGGAAGCCATAAATACATCACGTTTCCTAAGAAATGCAATCCATTTTTAAACAGAGGCTCAATTTTGCCTAGATATTTTTTTTTTAATTACAGGTTTACAAAATGGGATAAAATTTTAGCCCTTTTTTTCTGAAGAGTATGGGTTTTTTTAATAGAGAGATGGGGTTAAAAACTCCGAAAAATTGAACGAGAAGTAATCGGCATAGGGTTTGTTTAGTGGTTTTTACTCCAAAATTAGCAAATGGATGAAAACAAAGTGGACAGGACCAGTAAGCTACTTGCTCTGAGAGCCCCGACTTGCAAAAAAAAGCCGGGCTACATCATCACGGTAGGGTAGGTGACAACAAACAGGCACGAGTCGTTGGACATTCGTGTACCTCGGCAGCATATTTGCTCCATTGCGATGGGCTTATTGCAATCGAAAATCGTATGGCTCTTTCATAATAAATGCGACTAAATACGCCAACCCAAAAAGACGAGAATCTGACATCTAACCGAGCAAATAACAAGAGACGTTTGGATGTCCCAGTCAGTGCGCATGGACCACAATGCATGCACAAGTAATGCTGATTAGACTCACATGTGATTTTTACATAGTTAACCGTGGTAATCACATGCATATAAAGATAATCTTAGAGAAAACGGGGGGGGCATACTTCGACTTGCCTCGTTGCCCATGCCATGTGGTATATGTGCACAGAAAAGGCCAACCAAATAAATGGTGCATAGAGTCGTCATCTATTACTCTTTATATACTACTATACTAATCATATATTTTTTTCATTGCCCAAATTTGTGCTTGGACTGGTTATTAGAACTAAGAATTTCCAAAGATCTGGTTTTTTGGTTCTCCGAGGGGGATTTTTTTTGGGGGGGGGGGCAACTCATCCCATACGTCCTTTGCAACATAAAGTATGGTTACAATGTGTTTCAATATTCTCTGAACCACGTCCTGATTTTCCAAGATCATGTTCAAAAAATCCCTCGTACTAAATTTTCTCAGCTAAAAAGAGCTTAAAAGTGTGGGTTTTTTTTTTTTTAAATATTTGCTTTTGTTCAAATATTGTGTCACATGATTCATAGCTACTTATCAGCCATTTTTCAAATGTAGTGCATTGTGGGTTCATCCCTTTTAAACCGCCTCTGGTTGTTCTGAAAGTTGTAGGTAGTGGTTTAACAAGAAGATAAGAATTTTTACTTGATTCAATGCTCAAGTCATTGTACTTAAACTATTTATTGACGATGGCATAAGTATCCAGTAAATATGTTTGAATACACATGAACATATCTGGCTTATATCGAGTAGTGGCATTTGAGGCCAGTCATCATATGATCATATTTGTGGCAACTCCTGCACAACAAGGGGTGTGTGAAAAAATTGAAACACAAAATAAAATGAAGCATAATAATTTTTTTTTTGTTTAGAAGAGAAAAGATTTTTTAAACCTTTGTTTCAAAAATTCAATACAACATTCAGTGAAACAACTGTTTTTTTCTTCCACAAACCCCAAACCATACTATAATCTTGGAACAAATTTCTAAGTCAAGCTCTTGTGATTCTATTAAACTTTTTTTTGAACCACCACAATCTTTAAAATATAATGGTGGTAGTTGTTTTTATTATTTTAAAAAATCAGATTTAATCAAGATTTTAAAGACAATCCTGGAATATTATGCCATTTGTCCTTTTTCTTGGCCATGCAAAGCACCTAATATTTATCATAATGACCATTGGAACTGGAACTCAGACCCTAACAGATTATGACATCAACATATGGAACCAGATAAGAACTCATATATAATGAAAGTCACACTATATGCTCATTTAATTAATTTATCTATGGGAGGATTATATACTGCTGATTTTGTCAGTAATTACAGAATTAATGTATTATATTTTAATACCACAGTCACTAAGTAATTTCCTGCATAGTGCTGTTTCCATTTATGGCTATTGTGTTCTCTACTAGATTTGAGAGCCTGGCACTTTCACCTACGCCCCATTAAAGTACCCGTGGGAAACGACTTTTGCGTTTTGGATGGTAGAGTATAATATAATACATATGCAATCCCATTCATTCGTGCTAAATTGATGATTACCATAGAGCAGTTTTTTTTGTCAATATCTTGGGAATGAAATGGATTTGAGGGCTCGAGTTTCAGGTGAAAAATGAGAAAAATCAGCCTTTCATTGCTTCAAAATTGAATCCTAACGTATGGGGTAAATCAGGGGGGGTCCGCAGTGGCGTAACCCCCCTACCCCACGGTGTAACCAGAACCGTGCAAAATGGTGGGGGGCAAGAGGTGCCGAGGACTTTTCTGAGGGGTGCAAATTTGGGTCCTATCTCCATAGACACTGTACAAACGGCAGTCCATTGGGGGGGGGGGTCCTTGTGGGGGGGGGGGCTCGGCTTCTGAGCAGGGGGCTTGCGCCCCCCCTGCCCACACGCTGGTTTAAGCCACTGCAGGGTCCCCAAGACATTCGGAACTGCACTTTCCAAAGTCCACTTAATTTTACTGCTAGGTTTTTGTCAATACTTTTATATGTATTATCGTTTTGTATTTTCATAGCTGTATTATGACTAAAACTTAGAATCTGAAATATTGTATCGTCTTCCAGTATAACATCAGACCATGAAAGCTGCGGAAAACATCCATACCTTTTTTTCTAACTGCACGACTGAATTTCACTCTTAAAGAGTGACTACAGGATCACTCGAAAGAGTCAATTCCATTTTGAAAAGAA
This sequence comes from Ophioderma brevispina, assembly GCA_023653785.1. Classification (NCBI taxonomy): domain Eukaryota; kingdom Metazoa; phylum Echinodermata; class Ophiuroidea; order Amphilepidida; family Ophiodermatidae; genus Ophioderma; species Ophioderma brevispina. The sequence goes on along the minus strand of JAMKCH010065239.1, from coordinate 10,094 downwards.
ATTGGGATCAACCTTATTACAAAATTCGCATGTTGAAAACATTATTTTTAGTCAACTTTATAAATCAGATCGAGTTATAAAAGAGTAAATTTGACCCAAAAATATTTCTTTGAAAGGTGTAAAGTTCACTCTCGTTTCACTCTTGTTTGGAGTTGGCAGTGAAACTTTTTAGAGTGAAATTCTTCTTCCATTTAGAGATTTGATACTTACATTGACTGTGGGGCACTCTTGGGTATTACCAATCAATTTGAATTGGTTAGTTGTAAGGTAGTACGATGTAATTAGCCACCTCAAGACATTGTAAGAAAAGGCGCATATAGATTATAGAGGTCTATTTTTTGATTGGTTACTGAAAGGTTATATCACATAATGAACCAATCGGGACCCTGTAAGAAAGGTGGTACACCTCAGGGGATTAAGTTCTTATGACTGTTGTACTTAAGTTTGCAATTTCATGAATTCAACACCTGTTTTATTCTTTGTTCCCTAGTTCCTTGAGAAAAGCTTTTCCCAAAGGTTTGAGTTGATCCGATCTTGCGGTTTTGTGTTATGAAATGCTTTGTTTCCCACATTCCCATAGGCACTGTGTTTTAAACGCCGAAAATACAAAACTCAATTTTCTTTCTTCAGATACGACACGAATTTGCACATAAGTTAATGAGGTACACTTGATTACAAAGGCTAATACGTATTCCAATGAATACAAAATCGCCCACTATCTACATTTGAGCTACATCGGTGGCGAGTTGTTGATCACACAATGGCCCCTTAATTGGTACCATTAATTTGATACATAATGATTTATGGGATTGCTGAAAAGAATTTTCCTTGAATAACCTACATATTTCTGCATCATTGCATTTCACAGTCTAGAAATCCCTGTAATTATAGTACATGGTAATACTTACCCAGAATCTTGAAGTGTTTGTGCTGCATAAAGAACTGTTTTTGTCTCTCAACGTTGCTCTCTTTGCTGGTCACAATTGGAATTTATTGAGAGATATGCATTAAATTGTGTGAGCAGTTTATTGTCAGTATGACGGTATAAAACTAAGATGCAGGGATTTCTTCCCCCCTTATTTTGCTTCTTGAAGGGCAAGACTAGTTCTGTATGTGTGTGTGTAAGGTCATTATGTCTGGTGTTTGGTAAAATTTTTGGATATTAGTTCATGAGGTCATGCATCTTGTACTAGAACACACACATTGGGGATCAAATGACTTATACAATGGTAACCAAATATGACCTGAGAAATTAACATTTTTAATATTCCCTCAAATCACGTTTTATACAGAGTTAATGGCACGCCTGATTCATCAACCCCAGAAGGATTTTTTTTCTTGGACTGCACCCCTGCAGGTAGTGAACCCATAACCTTATTAATTACCAGATATTGCCTTATCCAATATTAGGCTCTGTCTGTGTCCGATAAAAAACCTCAAAACTGGGGCACCGTAATGGTGAGCAGTTAATATTTGTCAACGACATCTTCTGGGTATATAAAAACTATGAATTTCTCATTAATTTCTCTAACTTCAACCAAACGGTGGTAAAAACAGTGATCGGAAAGAGGGATAAAGGTAGAAGTTAGGAAGAAAACGGGGGTGTGTTCTCTGCGCGTGTTCTCTTTCTGCGGTTGAGGGTTCACGGCCTATCGAGGTCAATTTGTTTGTGTCCAAAGTTATGTTGGTTTAAAGTTATGCAATTTGAGCTATCAGGAAAGACCCCCCATAAGGCGATTGAGGTCAAAGGGTTTTTAGGGGTCAAATCATTTCAACTATGTCTTGAGTTTTGGATTGGATGAAAATTTATGATTGTGGTTAAGTGTTAACCCATTTCTGATTGGGTGACATGGGTCAGGACTCTTGCTTCAGGTGACAGCTTTGATCCTGTTACCAAGAAACTTGTAGAGGTTGAATAATTAATTCACCAAACCAGTATTATTTATATTAAATATTTTAAAGGTTAAAGGGCATAAACACTGCAGTATTTTCACTGTAAATATTAATATTCACACTTACCTTAATCTTGCCTCTCGAGCAGTTCTCCTGCGCTGACCCCCCCCCCCCCCCCCCCCCCACACCCCCACCCCCCCCCCCCCCCCCCCCCCCCCCCCCCCCCCCAGAACGGCCCCACCCCAAGTGACCACCGCACCCCCCCCCCCCGCACCCCCCCGCACCCCCCCATCTCCCCACACCCGACCACGAGCCGCCCCCCGCCCCCCCACCGAGGGCACCGACAACACCTCACCCCCCACCCCGCTCCCCAGCGACGGAGCCCCACACCCTTCCGGCTCGAGTAACGCCCGGGGAGGACCCCCGGCCTCCCCCCCCGCGAGCCCGCGTCCGAGCCAGCCTCGTGAAGAACAGGGCCACGCCCAAGCACCACCCCGCGAGGCCCTCCCCGCGCGAACAAACAGCCCCCCGCTCTGCCTAGTATACAACACTAAGCCAGGGGGACTGCTTTAGTACCCAACCAATGTTTGAAAAACAGTTGATCAAGATCACTTGACTTAAACCGAAGTCAAGTGGAGGTCACGAACTATTTTCGCTGTACCTGCTATAACCACAGCTCGTATAGGTTTCACAACACCACTAAATGCTGCTCCCATTCGCTCCTTGCGACAAAATGGGGCGAGATTAAAACGCATTTTCTTTCTCCTCAATGGAACATCTCAGACCTTAAAGCTAACAGTCTTCGTGAAGATCATCATATCTTCCTACCCAATCAAATCATGAATTTGGGTAGTTTATCCCCCAAAATTTTTCTCGAGCGAAACTGTACCGCCAAGACTAGCAATGCCCCGTGGATCCTGTAGGTCACATCACTTTTTTCCAGTAGGTGTTCCCTTGTTAAGAATACTGTTAAAATGGTTTGTCGGATCAAATAACATATCATGACAACCTTTTTTTGATATTCCTACAGATTTTTATACTTAATAGTGGATTAGCAAAAGCAACCAGATTTGCAGCAACCAGATCTCGCCATTTTCTCTCAGTTTTTAGAGTATACTTAGGCTAGGTCCCAAAAAAAAAACCACCTCATTGCAGTGGGGGCTGGACTTCCGGTTTCTCCCGTTATTTACTTGTGTGATTCCCCAAGCACTTTGGGCAGAGTATCCATTCTTGACCTTGTGCAGAGTACTAGATGTTTAGGTCAGGTCAGTGGTGAGGTCAGGACCTTCTTGACAGACTAGCAGTTATTGGAAATAACATGTACTTTGGGAAGTACCCTTGTTGCATGTGATAATATAGTTTTAATGCTGTTGCTTGTGATAAAGTTGTTTAAAAAGTTGTTTAACGGGTGAACTGAACACTTTCAGTTCACATGTTAAATAACTATTCAAACCTTTAAACAACTTTTTATACAAGTAAAGGCCTCAAGGCCCCTTTATCAGAAGGGGAAAGAGGATACGGGATTAAAGTAAACTGGGCAACTGCAGAATATCTTGTCTGTTCTTTTATAACATTTAATAAATGTCAAAGTTGGGTAAGGCTTGCTGTATTACCAGTATATGCCTATGTTCATCTGGACCCACCTCTTTAAACCACATAATCTTCCGTATAAAATCGGTGCTCTACAATGATCTGTTGTGTTTCTCTAACTATTTTGGTAGAGTGTGAATGCTGTTCATATTAGACTTACTGTGCGCCTGTGTTGACTAATGGCTGATTAGAGGTTCGCTCTTCTGGTGTGTCCGTGTGTGTGTGCATTGTAGTTGTTGTACAATTGAAAACAAAAACACCTTGGTAGAGTACTAGTGTGTTATGCTGCAGATCAGAGTTTACCAGGCAACAATGGCATCATTCCATTGTTCTATATCAAAATCTAAATTTCAGGAGTCCTATCTATATTTACCAAACAAAACATGATACCCCTGGTGATCTCAGTTATCACACAAAATGGGTCACATTTCATAATATGGTCACATAAGGAGGAGCATATGCTCCCCAATCCAGACCAGAAATGTTTGAAATCACCTTAAAATAACTGAGGCTATGCCTTGGTAATCTCTGATCAGCAGACCAATGTTGTTCAAAGCAATGTAGATAGTGGCAGTACCAATTTATTTTTTGAGGAGCGGTAACAGGACAGGTTTATTTTTTTGGGGGGATTCATGAAATGTTTCAAAATGTTTTATTTATTTTTTAAATGAGAAAATGGGGGTTGCAAGGCTTAATTTGAGAGAAGTAGACCCTCATTGGTGCTGCCACTGTGAATAGGAATTTGCTAACTGCCTTCCTATGTCTTCTTTCTGTGCCAAAGAGTTTAACAGTACTTCTAAATCTATTGACAAGTTGAATTGGGGTTCATACTTCAGGCAGACATCCTGATCCCATCACTCACAATATTTTTGGGCACCCATGCTCATGTGTAGGAATTGGAAACACCCCTTTCGTGTTTTTTAGTGTCAAAAATACTGCAAGTAAACTTGCGTCATCCCCTGGCAAGATGGCAGTCTCGAATGTGACTTCAGATGACCTTTGACCTTGGTCCATGACCTTTGACATCATCCACATATGAAAGAATCGCCATTGCACCTTAACCCCAAGTCTGGTTTAAATTGGATTTAAACTTTTCGAAGGAGACGCGAAAAACAAAAACCTAACCAAACTGGAACACACACACATACATACACATACATACGGACATTCACACCCTTGCAATATCCCCCTCTGCTTTTCAAGCCAGGGGGATAAAAATCACCCCTTTTAACTGCAAAATCACAACTTTTTTTACTTAAATAGAACCTCTTTATTTGCAAAATCATACACAAAAAGTGCATATGCATATGAAATGTTGAATTGACCTGTCCTTACATCTGATTGGAAGTGAAAGCTGTAGTCAATATAATTTTGTTGAGAATCTATGGCGAACATCATGCAATCCCAGACAAAAATAAAATGTTGTTAATACAGACTTTTCTGAAACATCCCCTTTTTCAAGAATTTCAACAAACGTTTCAAAATAAAAAATTAATTTGGTCTTTTTTTAAGTCAAAATTGTGAAATTGACTGTGGAAAACAAAACCCTTTATTTGCAATCCTAGCATGAGCATCATGGGTACAAACAAAGTTTGGTGAGTGATGGGATTGGGGGCTACATAGGCTAACACTAGCACTTTCAAACAGCTTTGCAGTCAGATGCATAAACATATGCAGTGTGTAAAAAAACATGTTCCAAAGGCAATTGGCCAATGTCCTGCTGAGGAACCCACCATTATTTACCCTCTTCCCGGTTCTTCTGTGTGTGATATCTTAACACACCTGCTGATTGCTGATATAGATTGTATTCAAGATGTCTAACCCTATGTTTTTGAAATAGTTTTGTCTTTTAGTTAGTGTAGTGCAATAGTACATAAGAGTTTACATTTATAGTTTATATCGTGGTTTTTTTTTTGGGGATAGATCTTGGTTCTAAAATAAAACCAGTTTGTTCTTTAAAAACAATGATTAAACACATTAGCACAAAATAATGGCTGACTTGCCTTGACAACGTGTTTTGTTAGTCAGGATTTCAAAAAAGTATACATTGTGAGCACAAAGCACTTCAGTAAACCTAGGCTTTGTGGGTATATTTTGAGTGACAAAATTTTCAATTTGTGCCAACGTGTTACAAAAGCGCCCGGCTCTGTCATGAAACTTGGGTGCTTCAAACCAAATGCAACAAAAAAAAGACGTTGCTGAGCAATACTCAAAAGTTAGTATTGAATTACACATGTGGAAACATCTATTTGCGATGTCCAAAAAACAAAAGTTTTATTAGATTGGATACATTTAGGCCAAGTTCTTAACTAAATTGAAATAAGTCAACTGTGAGAATACTTCCAATGCTCTAATTTATTGGTCACCACCAGGAGTTGAAACATATTGGGCGGACATAGTCAAGCCCAATTATTTTGCAACTCGTGGCGAGACCGATAATTTGGCATTGGACAAAAAAGAATCCCTTTTTAATCATTATGTTTGAAATCGTATGTCCTACAATACTATACAGATTCATTTTAAAAATAACCCTAGCTATAGAAGTAAATGCCTGGAACCTGCAGAGCAAATCGACCAATAGACAATCAAAAACACTGGGACCAAGGCATGACCACCAAATACTGGTAACCACCCCGCACATGGTAACCACCAAAACACGTGAAGCCAACCCAACATGACACCCCAACCTGGAAACCACAAACCTGGAAACCCATCCAAAACATGAACCATTAAACACTGGAACCACCAAGGAACTACAAGAAAACAAACAGTCCGGAAATTCCAGGACCACTCCAACAACAATAACTATATAGAACATTTCAAAAAGTGAAACAATCAAAAGCTGAAACCACCTAACACTATGAACCGCCAACCAACCAGGATCATAAAGGCATGGAACCACACAGGCATTGAACCAAAGAAACCAACAACAGGATCCACCAAACCAAACACTGCGAACTGCCCAAAGCAGGGAACCACACCAAACTTTAGAAACCACCAATGTGGAAACGGGGGGTTAGGCACGATCTGCTCAATGCGGGCATTGGGATTTCCAAACGGTAATTTGGGAAACTGCTACGTGCCATTTACTATTGCAAGTGTCCAGTCCCAGTGACATTAAAAAATCATCTCTAACCTTTGTTCAAAAATCTTAGTAATATCATGATCAATAGAAACTTTTAAATGACTTCAAAATCCTTCGGGTTAGGGTTAACCCCGCTGCAAAATAGTGGTAATTTCCAATAACGTCATTTAGATTTAAATATTCGTGACCAGGCCTAGTCTTTATTAAAGTCTGTGTTGTAACCGTTCAATATGCGTAACAGCGCCCTCCTACGTTAAGGCTTTGAAAAAAAAAGGTAATATTAAAAAAAAAAAACATTTTTGAATTTGCTGTTGCGTTAGGTTGGTAGTCCTAAAACCCCCCCCACCCGAATGGGATCACTAACAATATAGTCTCTTCCCATGACTTGGTGGGTGTCCTGCTGAACGTAACTGCAAATAGCCGCCACAACCCATCTTGTGAATTTCGTTTTCATGTTGAGCGCGATTATTTACTAATTTAGTGGCTTCCAATTGGCTGATCATACATGTGCAAGTTCATTCATCAAGGTTTCAAGAAGGCAGGGCATAAAATAAACTTCCTAAATGCATACTACAAGATAAACAAAATTTCTTGCAATGGGTTTAGCCCGTTTTCAGTACTAAGACATCACATCAACATCCTAGGATTTTTAAATATGCTCTAAACGGTCGGTCCATGTTTTTTATATCCTCAAGATCTGGAGATTTTTTTCACAACCAATCAGCGACGAGCCCTGTTATCAAACTCCACCAGACTCGTTGGTGAATATTCTCAGTATGTGCCCATAGGGACACCCACCAAGTATTTGAACAAGATATAAACAATGTGAACCACCAAACACTTGGAACCTTACACTGAAATTACCCATACATAGAATCATCGAAACACCGGAAACCACCCAAAGCATGGGACCACCAATCACTGGGAATCCCGGGGAGAACTCTTCAGAGACAGAGGGTATTATCCATGTCCAAGAATTCATGTCAAATGGGTGTTCTTTGGGATCAGGTCTGTAACAAAGTGTGTAAAAATCACAAATAACGAAAAAAGTATCTTTTCTAAATGAGAGCTTATATGCTTTAGGGTTCATTTCAGCATAAAAAGTAAAAGTCTGTTCTTGTAGTCTAGACTTTGCCCCTCAAAACCAGCCTTCAAATCCCTAAATTGATAAAATCATGATGAAAGTGCATTATTAAAAAAAAAAAGCCCAAGTATTCGTTTTGAAAAAACAGCTTAAATAGAATTCAAATAAAAGTGAAGATTGACTCAAAGCACGTTGTTTTGAGTTATCATTAACTAATTGTGGAGACATTGCTAGAATCCCAGGACCAGGGATCATAATTTATGAGACATCTTGATTATCGTCATAGAAAGGAAGAAATTGTAAGTCTGGCGATGTGTGCTGTGGGTGGTTTCCACAGCAATCACGGGTGACGCCCTGACTTTAACAATTAAAATAGGGCAGATTTGAAAACAATCAAATAAAGACCCTTTGGTGCAGCAAAAGAAAAAATGAGTCTAATGACCCCCTGGCGGGTGATAATGCTACCGCTACCCCCCCTGGCTCAGCATGCAAATTTGTTGTATTATACTTTCAAATTCACTGAAGATTCATCCGAAAGAGTAAAAATATTTAGAATTTGCATAACAGCTTGACATGAAAATAAGTTGTCGAAGTTATTTTTTGCAACATGAAAAATATGACAGAAATGAAGACATCATCAGTGGTGTTCAAAAGCTAGCACAGATATGAATCTCTATTCAATTACTTGTTTTTTGTAGTAGTGTCGCCATTCAGTTACGACAGTAATGACTAAAATTCCAATTTTGCATGTCTTTGGTCGGGATCCCATGACTTTAGAATTTTTCTCCCCCCTGGCTTGATTGCCTTAGCATGCCAATGAGGATAAATGCATCATTTTTTTTTACATAACAAGGGAAATATCTTTGATTATACTTTGAAAAATGTGGGAATACTCAAGAATAAAAAAGGTTTTTTTTTAAGTTGACTTGTCAAAACTTGATTCTCCTAGTAAGAAATGTCAAAGAAGTCATAATATTGGTACCCCCAAAAAAGTAAACAATCTCCAAACTCTTGGTAATTGGTGGTGGTGTCCGGGTGCTGAAAACGGTTTGAGGTGCAAACCGTTCTGCATGAAAGTGGTATAAATGATTATTTAAATTTAGAACACCCTAAAGTAGCCCATCATCTGTCGCGATTAGGCAAGAGCAATTATTTTATACCCTGGAAAGAGCTCATAACAAGCTGATTTTTTCAGGAAGAGTCCAGGATATGAGTAGAATAACATTCTAAAAGTCCCCAAAAATCCCCCTGGAGCTCTCTACAAAATCCAAGATGGCGTCCAAAATGCCGCATTTCATTTTTAAATCGTAACTTTCCAACCGACAAGTTGGAAAATACAACCAAAGTTGTCTAAATATATGTTTTAATGCACAGGGAATCTAATAGAGTCATTATTTTTTAGACTTAAAAAAACTCACAATATCTAAACTAAGATGGCCGCCAAATGGGCCGCCATTTTCTGATGTGTAATCCTAACTTGATAATTTCGGGCCAGTTATAAGTACACATGAAGTGTCCTACACATATGTTTTAAGGCACAGAGAATCTATAATAGACGCATTATTTTAGAGTGTCCCAAAACTCTCAGTAGCCACAACCAGCCAAGAATGGCTTAAAAACTTCATCTTATTAGTACAATGATACAAAAATATAGAGTTTTCTGGTTACATAGTTTTTCCACAAACCGTCCATCTGGTGCAGCATCTTCAATACTAATATCCATTTATGTTGGCAAGTTTTACCACAGCATTTACTGTACATTGAGGTGTATTCAGTGTGCTATCCATAAGAATCCAAGATGTTTTCTTGCAACTGCTACCAATCTCATGTTTGAGGCAAAGTGTGAATGAGATGTTCTGTTCTAAGTTTTCAACAGTCGCCATAAATACCCCTTTTAGTTTGCAGGCAGAGTGCACCCATCCATTCTTAACCATGAGATTATGTGTGGAAGCTGTGACTGATTGCCCGTTGGTATGCTATGGGTGTCGGGATCATCATCAAGTGATTTAGGATTTGCCCCCCCCATAATTTAGGAATGGTCATGCAGTGTATCTATTGTTAATCAAAACGTCCAGTAATCTCTAGGGTCCTATATCACTCGCCATATTACATTTTAACCATCTGAATTCTCTGATTTGGTTTTAATATGTTGTCATATAGCTCGTTCTTTCGTTTAAGCCCCCAAATCTCAGTGGAAGGTTCGTCTTCCCAGCTGAGAGTTTCGTCGACCAGGTTGATAAGGTTTGATTCCACTTGAGACTGCTAGACCTCCCAGTCCTCGCTTATGTGGCTATGGTTTGGGCTCTCCACATCGCATTTGAAGGAAGTGCTTTGTACAGCCCATGCAAAGTTTCTGTTGACTTGACCCGTGGCTTACCTATCATGTCGCAGTCCTTGGGTCTTGCTTGATGGGCCTGTCCACAAACTCTTTAGAGGTTCAAG
>JAMKCH010065236.1:0-19686 GCA_023653785.1 Ophioderma brevispina | reverse complement strand
CCAGAACAAACAAAAAAAAATATTGCTGGTGACACAGTTTTGACAACTCAGCAGTGAAGTTTGAAACGATTTGGAATATTTCGTCCACTAAATTTTCCAAAAAATTTCATGTGGGCAAAATATGGTTTCTTAATAAAATTCTAGTTTTCCTGTCGTTCTATGGAGGATTGGGCAAATAGGGCACTTAACATACAAGTCATGACCTTTGTAGGCCTATATGGCAGAATTCTGCAATGGATTTGTCTGATTTTGCAGAGGTAATTGTTCTGTATTCTATACTTATAGAACTTGTCAAATTGTTGCCATTGCTTAAAATTGTTCTACAAAAAAAGAGACAATTTGTTGGGGTCAAACAGCTGTGATTTTTGACTTGAAAAATGTGAAATGTACAGACACGTGTAATAGACAACGTCTAGAACATTCGGCTCTCACTTTCACTCGCAGACCTCATTTTTAAACATTGCCTCAAAAATCTTGAAGGGATTTGAGCAAGGAGCCATCACATCAAACAGTTTAGTCCATGTATTGACCAAATTTGATAAGTTGGCCTGCCTGTAAAAGTATCCAGGCCATGATTCACCCCCTCAAAATAACAACCCGGCACATAATTGTCAGGGGACGTTTGCCCCCCCCCCCAGGACTTATAATTTTAGTGCATTAATGCAGCCACAACAGGGATGAAAACAGTATTGAACGATATGAATCGCATGCATGTTGCAGTAGGTGTCCCTTGGATAAAAAACGTCCCAGCCTTGAGAAACAATATTCTGATTTTTATCCGATGAGTTAGGTTTATTTCAGTCTTATCACTTGTCGGATATGTTTGAACTTTTTTTTTGGCGGCCAATGTAAAGGTAAAACACAGTGAAACACATAAAAGTCTGATTTTGATAATTATCGAATAGCCAATGCTGAGCTGGCTTTATTAAAGGGGTGCTCTGTTCCGATTAGGGTTATCTGTTCTTAACTTGACAAAATGAGAGCCTGGCACTTGCATCAACCACCCTGTTTGGGTGGGCACAGACTTGGTGTTTACATGGTAGAAGTGATAAACAATGCACCCTTTCAAAACTACTAATAAGAAATGACAGTTTTTTCTATATTGGAAAAGAAATGGATTCAAAGGCTGAAATTTCAGGATGACAATAATAAAAATGTGAACTTTTATCTGATATAAAAAATTAGTATACTTTATGGCAGTCAAGGATGAGTCCCCACAGTATGATCGAAACAGCCCTTTAAGAGACATGTCTTTATAACTCAATTGATTAGGTATAGTAAAATCTACAAAGGATAGGTTCCAATTTGGTCAAAATGCATCAATTTGAATTATAAGCAAAGATTGGAATCAAGGAGATCTTTGCGAAGACATCTGAAACACACCACACAAAATGTCCCTGTTTGGGCCACAATCATGAATTCTATTACCCTCTGCTGCCCATTCATTGAAAATGCGCCCATTCCCGCACCTTGGTCAGTTCACACTGCCCTTAATTCCTGACCCACAGTCACCTGGGCGTTTGCGAAGCATTTCCTCATTATATCACATTGTTTTCAGTAATAGAATAGAAATAAATGGTTTGCAGTATTATTTGGGCTCATAATGTACCTCGGCCGGAAAAAATGCAAATAACGGACTGGCTGCGCCTGTCCATATTTAGTTTTTTCCAACCTCGGACACATTATTCGCCCAGAAAGTCTAGCCCTGTTTTCCCATTTCATACATTATCTATTTCCGTTCTTTTGTTTTATTATGACCATTATTTTTGCGGAAGTGTCATCTAGCTAGCTAGATGCACCATTATTTTGATAATATGGTCATATAGCTAGCTAGATGGACACTCAGCACAAAATATAATGGGCATGTTAAAAAGAAACATTTACTATAGGAATTGGTGTAGAAACCACCATCTACCATTGTCTGGGGGCAGGGATTAGTTAAATTATAATCGCATTATTGACACCTGCCATGATAATCGGCAACAACTCCCTGTAATTAGGGGAGTTATTTGCGAGACAAACAAAAGCGTCTGCAGCCTGAATGCCACAGCGTACGTTTATTCCATGGATGTCGTAAGCAGGATTGGTATTTAAACATACAATAAACATGGTGTCGCTTTGTGCCGTATAGGAATGAGAATGTCAATGGGTTCATGACAGTAAAAAGCTTAATTCCACATTTAATAATACTGTTTAATACTCTGGAATCAAAGATAGAATAAATGTTAGGGAATACCAATTATCGTGGACTGTATTAATATACTCGTTTTGAACAAAAGAACGGGTACTGCATTTTTTTTTATTTTTGTAGAAAATTCCAACGGGACTGGTCCCCATGACAAATTTACATTTTAAAAATAGCAATTCGCACAAAAAAAGTATATTTTAATAAACATCCCGAAATCGGCCGTTAATTTCCAAATATACGCCATACCTATAGCAAAATGACAGAGTTGGCCTCCCTAAAACCTACAACTCTTGTCACAACGTGAGGACATTGTGATCGTGTTCTCCGACGTTCTATAACACCCTTCATCCATGTCCGCCTCATTTCCTTCTTTCCTCCCTCCCGATGCGAACAACCAGGAAGTTATAGTGTGCTCACGGCGGTCGTGTAATGCTTCCCCACAGAATTCCCCAGAATATTGCCACTGGGTGGCGTGCAGTTAACAAAAACAATGCACATAATTTCAGCCTAAAGGCCGGGAAGCAATCCACATTAACCAAAATCTCAATGCTTTTTCACTAGTCCACTCATTAATGAGATAAATTCTGTTGTGTTAGTGATGGTGTATTCTGAATTGTATTCGTATCTGAACGAGGGTAAAGAAAATTGGGAGATGTGCATCCATGTGCTTGCACCTGGACCACATTCCCTTTGCTTGGTGAGTGTAATTGTTGACACAACATGGGGCGGCTCAGAAGAAACTTCCCAAGTACCTTTTCGCCCCTACAAAGTTGTTTTTTGTTGTTTTTTTTTCGTGCCACCGGGAACCTCTCATAGCAATAAACGTAATATAGTTCGGAACAACAAACAGCCCCTTGTACATTTCCGAGAGCTGTCGCTTAAGTCTATGGGTTGAATTTCCTAAATTAGAGTTTGTGACGATCAAGAAATGATTCTCGTTGTGCTATGCTCCTTCGTTTGTGTAAACAGTATTTTCAATATTTCTCATCATCTTCAGAATTTCTTTAAACCAGCCAGAAAGCTGGTATCAACTGTAGGGCCTTTAGAGCGTACGATGGAGCGAACAGGAATTGAGTGGGAGGCTCCCCTACCGTCCTCCAGTGCATGATAAAACAACTACGCGGATATGAGACTCTTTACAAGCTTTACATGAGTTACGTCACCACAAGGTATCTGTGCGTCTTGTTTTTAACAATTCCATCCCTTCCACTCGTACGTTCGTAATGCTTTCGCCACGATTCCCTACTCTAAAGAATAAATTTCTATAATGGTAGCAAGTTTCAGTGGGATTTATCCAGCATTTTTTACTTATTTGTATACTGTTTGTTTGGGTCATGGATTTGGTTTTTGGGACGTGGAGTTACGTCTAGAATCGGCGTGGTGTGTTTTTGCGCAGGTAACCAGGGGGCCGTAAACTTGAGTCTAGGATTGAAGTTGAAACTGAGTGAGTGAGTCTAGGAAAAGATGTAATGGTATTTTGGTCTTTCCCCCCCCCCCCCCCCTAGGGCATCCCTGTTTTTTAAATTATAGTTTGTTTTGCAGTTTGTCATTTTTTTAGTTTCTTTTTGACTTGCACTTCAAATTCATTTGCAGTGCTTAACATTGAGTCTGTAACCGTTCGTGACGCTATGTACCTAGCGTATAGGCGGAGTCTGTGTTGATACCGTTGACCGAGTGTACCTTCCCGCGACAAAGAAAGAAATGGAGTCCTCACGCCATTACCCGTCGATAATAGGGTTCGCTTTGGTGTTTTTGGTTGGTTGTTGTTTTGTGGTTGTTTTTGGCGCAAAGGATTATGTTTTGTTCTGGCCCTTTCTGTTCGAGCTGCTGTGTTTGTTGACACCACAGAAGACAGTTAAGCCTGGTGTGTACAACACCAGATTTCCTCTATGGTTTATGTGTGCAATAGTGAGTATACAATAAAATCCATCTGACGGCCAAAAGATCGAATACCTCTGGTAAATTATACAGAGAAAAATTTCAGTACTTCCCACCAACATGGCTTCCCATGGAAGTTTTTGTACAGGTACTGATTTGGAAATCGTTTGTGATGAAACATGGCTAAATTGGCAGTATTGATCACAACTTGCATTTAAAAAAGTGTTTGTTCCATCTCTCTAAAACGATTCATATGGCTACCTGTACAAAAACTTCCAATGAAGCAATGCATTGTGGGAAGCTACCGATATCTGTTGCTCTTAGATTATACCTTGGATTATCTCTTGGTGTTTAAGACTCGTACACATGCGAATAATAGGAAGGATGCCGGTGCTGTTTATTTAAATAAAAAAGTTAGGCTTCGTCCCTTTTAACGTTAAAATATAACGAAGTATCCAAAATGGTGCCGCATAATTGGAGAAAATTCATTAATCCGTGTTGTCGGGGGTCGCGTTTTATGTAATATAAAGGTCTCCAAAACAAACCATTCGCGAATATAATTGTCTTCTAGAGATATGTTTCGTGTGTTCTAGTTTCTGACATGGCCTCACTGCGTCTTGACATGGTTCAGAACTAGCAATCTCAACACATCTCTAGACGACCATTATATTTCGCGTAAAATGGCTGGTTGGAGACCGCTTAATCCTTCTACAGGATACTGCCATCACCCGTAGTTCGTAAATCGATGGTGACTGTTCAGGGGTAATGGGTTGACCAGAGGCAAGGCTTGCCAATGTGCTGAATGAAGCAGCACCTTTAAAAATTCGGTGGAGGAAGCGGACTGTTTTGCGAGATCTTGTCAAGGGTGTCTTTTGGTGGTGAAGGTGTGTGTTGGTGTTGATCGGAGGGTGGGTTCGTCGTGAACTAAATCTCGGCTTGCGATGAGACCGACGAGGCAAGGATTGATAGGTCGCGGGGCCGGGGGGGAAGGAAGCCGATGACAGGGGAGGGCTGTCTCCTCAAAGATTAGAAGAGAGCGTGGGGTGCAGGGGGTGACTTGACGGAGTCTTGAGGGAAAATAAACAAAGCGTAAAGGTGTACACACTCCCCTGGGTGTAGATGAAGCCCCAAGTGCGGGAGTACAAGAGGTTGAAGGTTGGCAAAATGGCAGTGAGTGGGGGGGGAAATGGTCCTGATAATGTAATCAACTGGATACGTTGACGAGGGTAAGAGCTGTGCAGATGCATATATTTTTAGACAATTTGTTCTCTAAGACGATTGTGTCCGGGCATATCCGAGGGGAGGGACGAGTCGGTGGGTGTAGGGGGCAAGAGCGTGGGCCGATGGGACGAATACGTCCGGGGCGGAGATGAATGTAGGGAGGACTCAAGTGATCTGTGGACGTGAGGCAGGGGCGCGGGTTAGACTTGGGGGGTTCGGTGGCAGGTTGGACGGGGGGGTTTTTTTCAGCGGACACCATTGTTTTTCACTTTTGATTTGGCCACGTGACAAAGACCGGGGGGCATGTACTGAGGGTGTGTGCGGATTGTTGTTTTGTTTTTTTGTTTAGGGTTTGGGCGGTCTATGGTCAGTCGAGGGCAGCGGATGACCAGGGGGCACGCACACGAGGGGAGGGGGCAAGAGCCGTCGGCAATAGGGGAGAGTGGACCGTAACACGCTCTAAGTCAGACGAATCAGGATCCTAGGATCGAGCCATGTACACGCGCTGACGGTGGGATGGTGGGTTCTGTGGGGGGTAGGGGGCAGTAAAGGTGGAAGACGAGGAGGGCTTGCTAGTCAGATACACGGGATGTGCTGATGGTGTCGCACGTGTCAGGGACTTTGTTTAAGGGCGGCTTACGCACAGAAAGAATACAGAGCGGACAGCAACAGAAGAAGAAGAAAAGGGGAATAGGCGTGGAGGAGACGTACAAGGTCGAACGGCGAGGCACAATTCCCGATGCCGGAGAACGAACGGGGCGTGGTTGGAGGGGTAGCGGTATCCAGTGCATCGGCATCTATGCGCGTTGTGCCTTCCCGGCCCTTTGCACGTTCACTGGCATCGAGGCGACGGTAGGGGGTGTTTGTGGTGGGTGGGGATGCAGCTGGGGCACAGGGGGAGGGGGGCAGAACGCGGGCAGGACGGGGTCTCGAAGTTTATGCCAGAGGGTAAGGGGTGGCATGGTTTCAAGCTGCACGTCGGTGGTCGGAGTGTGCACGTGGGGCCAGAAGGACGGTTGGGGTGTTAGGTGTTGTGAGCCGTACGCGGAGGATAGCGAAGAGGGAGGGAGGAAGGAGAGCGCGTATTGCGAAGCCTGGAGGCAAAAGGCCAAGTCTGGCAGGCAAAGGGAATAGGGGAAGAGGGGAGTACCGGGGGGCGGAAACAGCAGCAAAAGGGAGAGTCCGGAAGGCGCGAGCGGAAGAGATGAAGAGGGAGAGGGGGAGGACCGCAGAAGGCGCACGAGTGTGCGCAGGTGGGGGGGGGGGGGGAAGAACAGGGGGGGGAAAACGTGGGGGAAGTGTCTCTTGGGGGGGGGGTGTGCCTGGTGAGAAGGAGTAGAGACACTGAAAGAACATGTGAAGTGGAGGGCAGAACGAACACCATAGAAGGAGAGAGAGTCGGGGAAGGGACGAGAAGGTTCGTGGGGTCTTCGGGTTTGTAAAGGGGGGGGGGAAGACAATGACAGGTGGGCCGAGGTGCGCAGGAGCGAGCACGCAGTTGCCAAGCCAACGGCGGGGAGCCGCAAACAAAAGGCTCATGGGCGAGCGAAGGGCATGGGGGCGATTCCCCCACGGATTGCCTCTAATGGGGGGGGGGTGCAAAGGGCCCCGGGGCACCGCAGCGGTCGGGGGGCAGGAGCCACATAGATACGGTACAGGGGCAATAAAAATGTAGAGTGGGCGGGGTGCAAAGGGGGGGGTGCGCCTTTTGTGTAAAGTGCTCTATATGTTGGCCAAACCAAGCAGGTGTCGGGTTAGCCCGAAGATTTGACAGCATAGGAGAACCGAGGAGCGGGCTCAACACAAAAATAGTTCCCCAACGTCGGGTAAATAATGTACGCACGTGGCTGGGGACAAGGCTGGTGCGTGGGGGACCAGGGACCGGGAAAGCAGCCAGGGAAGAACTCTGTAAGGCCACGCTCAATTGCGTGGAGAGAGAGATTCTGGGGGTGGGGCGTGTGGGTGGTGTTGCGTCAGGTTAGGGGTCAGTGGGTTGTCGGGGGAGGGTCTGCTGTTGGTCCGGGGGGGTGTCGAAGTAGCTAAGACCCCGCCTAGACGAGCGGGGGTGGACCAGTGGGGTAGGGCAGTGTAAAGGTTCTGGGTCGAAGGATGCCAGAAAAAGCAGGGCAGTGTGGTGCATGTAAAAAGGGAAGCATAATGTAGATGCTGGAGCAACGCAACGTGGCCGGGGCAGGGAGCCAGGCCGGCCAGCACAATGAAAGGCCACTGGAAAGGCCAGAGGGGGGGCAAGTGCAGTGGAGCGTCGGCGCAGGAAAAACTGGGTATGGCCAAAACATGGGAGAAGGGTGTGCTCGTGAAAACCGACGAAGCAGGGGCCAAAGCAAACCGGAAGGCGAGAAAAACACAGGGAACATGGGGAATATAGCAACCAACCGGGCCAACATGTAGTAAGAAAACTACCACAATAGATGCATAGAAAGGACCGAAAAGGTCACTATAGTGCAAGCAGAAGGGGAAAGAAAGAGCACCTGGACTGCTGTGGTGGGATGGGGAAGCTCGGTGAACCCAGTGAGACAGGCTTTGGTTTTACGTATGGTAATGCACCGTATGGTGATGGAAAAGCACAGCCGGGACGGTGCTGAACCAGAAAAGCGGGAAAAAAGCATAAAATCAGATTTTGCCAGTTGGGAACCAGGTGAGGAGCCGAACAACCTCCCAAGGGAGAGAACCAAAGCAACCGAAGAGATAAAGCAACACTGCAGGCAGGCCGCAGACGGACACGACTACAACAGGGAATTGTCCATTGGAGATTCGCTCGGGGGGACCCTGGGGGGCGACTTCGCGACACACGGGGGCACGTGTAAAAAAAGAAGTGTGAGAATTCCCACAGACTGAAGGCGTCACTGTTAAGCGAGGCCTCGAAAGGTAAAATATGGATGACGCGTTGGGGGTGGATCACTGGAGATTAGTGCATGTCTGTAAGCATTCAGCCGGGAGTTCATCGTGTGTCTATCATAAATGTCATCAATCAGTTGGACAACCGATAAAGGCACTACTCTGTTCCTTGCAGGTAAGCTGCCTTGAGCCATCAAGTTATTTTACAGCGTGTTGCGGATCACAACTTTGGGCATTTTCTTGTTTAGCCAGAAGAATGCGTGGATTACTTGCATGTGTTGCTGAATTAAAACAAACAATATTGAAATTCATCTACCCTGGAATACGGGGTCCTGTAATTGTTACTGGTGCTTGAATATTTTCATTGAATATCTTTGTTCTTTGTGGTTTCACTTAAGGGGATGGCCGTTTAAGGATTATGGAAGTTTTTCACAATCTTGTTAGATTGGCCTTCACTCAAAACCCATCTGTAAAGTTTCGCGCCGATATTTCAAACCGTTTTGATGCGAGAGTAAAACGCTGATTTTGTAAGCCCCATAGAGTACGGTGTAAAATGGTTATATTGGTCTGAGACCAAAATGGGGCACGTTTTCGCTCATAACTTCAAACCAAACACCTTATCGGCTCTAAGATTTCATTCTATGTGGTAATTGGGGAGTATCAATGTAGCTTTCTTCCGGAGGTACCCAAAGGTGACCACTTCCCGGTAAAATCTGGGCTTGTGGGGACGAGGCTAGAGCGAGCGGTTTTTGGGGCCATGTGAGCCTTGAGCAAATGTGAAATAGTTTACGGGAAAGGTTGTCGGAGCAGAGCCTTGTTGTTGTTTTGGTGTTTTCTTTACTCCTTTCTTTTTCTTTTCTGTTCTTTTTTTTTATGTTGTGTTTGGTCTTTTTTTTTTTTTGTTGGTGTGTTTTATATATTGCCCCAAAGTGCCTGTTTCAAAAAGGGTTTTTTTGTATCTTCCCTTTTTTGTTCCATAGACCTAAAAAAGTACCTGTCACTTTTGGTCAATCAATTACGGGGTTATATTTGTGGGCGTAAATATTACCTTTGTGTTTGGCAAGAAAGACGCAACAACGGAGGGGGAGAGAGCGAGGGGTTGGTGTGGGGGTCCGAACACGGGGAGGGGCCGGCTGTCACAAGCGGGAGGGGGGCAAAGCCAAGCGACGCGAAAGGTTGTGTTGTTTGTTGGGCCTACTAATGGTAGATTGGAAGGAAAAGCAGAGGGGGGCCCACAAGAAAGGGACACATGATTGGAGGCAGGGGGTGAGAGAAGCGGTGGGCCCAAGGAAAGGGCGCTATAATTGGGGTGGGGGGGCGGGGGTAGGGGGGGGGATGGTGCTGGGGGATGGGGCTCAGGGGTCTGATGAGGAGAGTGGCGTGGGTTGTTGTGGTCTTTGTGGTTCGGGACCGTTTGGAAGATGTGGGCATGTCTAGGGCCGAAAGAAGGGCCCAAAGCAGGGGAAGAGGCGAAGCGGGCCCAAAGCAGAAAGCCCAGCACCAAGATTGGCCAGATGAAAGCCGGGAGGAAAATAAGTGGTGGAGTCGCTAGGAGTGCAGGGGTTCTCGGCGAGGGTAGTTTATATCTGGGTGGTGTGGGGGACAGTAGGGGGGGACGGTCCGTGGCGGCCCAGCCCATAGGGTGGGTGGTGCGGAGTTGGGGGGCCGGAAGCCGAGGTGGGGGTCGGGGGGCAACGTAGTCTGAGGAGATCGCTGAGGTATCACGCACAGACACGTGGGGGTCTAGTGGTGGTTGGTGGTGGCCGCAAAAGAGTGGGGAACGAGCGGAGGAGCCGGTTGGGTTGTGCCGGGGATCAAGGGGGTCGGGTGTTGGGGTCGTGTTGTGTCTGTGGCGTGAGTGGGTTGTGTTGTGTGTGGTTTTTGGTTTGGTGGGTGGCTTCTTGGGTTGTTGAGTGTAACCTGTTGTGTCGGTTGGGTGTTCTGGTGTGTGTTTGAAAAGGGGCAGGGCAAGCAACAGCACCCACCAGCCAAAGGGGGGCAGGGCCAGACACCAAGGCGGACCCGAGGGGACCCCGGGGACCGGGAAGACCACCCCAAGACCGGGGGAGCACGAACCAAGACAAAGGCGGCGTGGCGGGGGCGGCAAGGGGGCACCCACCACCAAGGCAGGACGGGCGACCCCCCGGGGCGCCGGAAAAGTACGCGGAGGGCAGGGGAACCAGGGGCAGCAGGGGAGCCGCGGCAGGCAGGATGGAGCTGAGAGGGCAAACGGAAAGTCCAGTCAACATAATTTACCTTCGGTGAAGGGTTGAAGAATGGGGGTAGGGCTGGGAATTTGTCTTGGTT
The DNA here is from genome assembly GCA_023653785.1 of Ophioderma brevispina. Lineage (NCBI taxonomy): Eukaryota > Metazoa > Echinodermata > Ophiuroidea > Amphilepidida > Ophiodermatidae > Ophioderma > Ophioderma brevispina. The sequence goes on along the minus strand of JAMKCH010065236.1, from coordinate 9,236 downwards.
TATATGCGATAGAGATTGGGACAATGACAGCGTTATATGTGGTGTAAATTGTCTCCCTATTAGAATAGCACTAAGACCGAAAGGGTCATTTTTCGTGATCCACAACCTCTTTCCCCCGGACTGACTACAAAAGTTAGATTTTAATCATGGAACGGTAGCCTTAGTAATCCATGGTAGCCAAACTACGTGCAACTTCGGTCTGGCGTATCGTAAAAATTCGCAATTTTTGATTTTCTGTCCGTAAACGTAACAGACAGAAATTACATGACAGTGGCCTATATGGGAACCGTGTGACACCAGCAATACTCATAACACAAACCGCAAGATCAGGATCAACTCAAACTTTGTGAATAGCTTTTCTCAAGGATTTTTAATGAACCATATAAACCAGAAGTGCTGAATCATGGAATGCCCCTTTAGGTAACACACATAACACATCTTTACTGTGGAGATTACGGCCTCCCGGGTTCTTCATAATGCCAAATTAAACATTTCAGAATGTGGGCCTCCACTACAAGTATTGTTGGTTAGATTAAAGGTGAGATTATTGGGCAAGGTTGCTTTTAATTGAGTCCAATATGCATGGAGTTACACTGAAGGTTGCTTGATGTAAACCTTAAGCAGATTTGTATAGATATATCTCTTAAGCAGACACTTTATATCTAAAACATTTTTACTTAATATTGTATACTCTAGACTTGATGTAGGCCTACCAAATAGGCAGCCTCATAACAGTTGCTAACTGTATGGAATAATGTGTGTGGTATATTATGCGTAGCGCACACGATCCCTTGCAAACGCTCAAGTACATTTGGTTTACTTTTCGCGTGGAATGATAACACTGATAATTCCTGCTATTTGGTGATAATATACATTGTATACCTTAGAAAATGTATACCTTAGACAGACATTGTATACCATAGACATTGTTTTGCTAAAGGACATTGTATACCAGATAGACATTGTATACCTTAGACATTGTATACCTTAGATATTGCAATGTGTTAGACAGTCTGACACCTTATTAGGCAGGCACTGTATACCTTTGACGTACTTGTTTACCTTTGACAACATTGTATACTTTAGACAGGCCATAGTATATCTTACACATTTTTAATCACCTTATCAGTCAATTCACCTTCAAAAGACATCTTGTATGTCGGTCTGATGGTCATCAGAAAACGGTGTGAGGTTTTTAATGGCCTCGCGACAGGAGGGGTTTTTGCCATTTTGCACGAGAGATTTTTTGAGCACCCAAATAGTGGTCATAATGTAATGTCATATGGACTAGACACTCAGTAGATTTACCTTATATTTGGCTACAGAAATGCCAAAAGGAGAGAAAAAGGCAATTCTGATTTGGCCGTTTTGATCTCACATATAAAACATCGGCTGTATCATTTCATATATGGGGTGCTCCTATACAAAATTCAAAATTTTTGTACCAAAGACATTTCTCAGCTTAATCCTATACAGATAGGGATTATAATATAAAATTTTGATAGAAGCTTATACACCAAGGGGTGTTGATCTTTTTAACTTGTTAAATTATTGTTTTTCGGGACACCTGATATGGTGGGTGAGGGTCTTTGTAAACCTTTAGTGTGTTGTGGCATGATGCTGTTTTGGAGGTTCCATCATTTGTTACGGTGTCAATTGATTGAAAGCTTGAATTGGGATTGGTGGTGTAATTTGACCGACCAGGGTTTTTTGGGTCTTGGTGCTTGTGGTTTTTTTGTGTTGCATATAAACTTTGTTATTATGATCATGGGGTTTCTATCTGTGCCAATTGTGTCTGATGATCTCTTGTTCCCTATTTTGCATGGAGAAATTTGTATAGTTCTATGGCAACGTGGCCAACCAAAAGGTGCAGGTTCTGTTCTAGGAGGTGCGGAAAGTGGTCGCGGTCTTGTGGGGTGTCGTCGTGCCTGTCATGGGTCAAGAAAAATCAGGGGATGTGGGCAGACAAGATCGGCTTGATTGTGGCATCTGTGGGATTTCCAAAGTCGGGTAATTATGGGTTGGGGAACTTCGAATGTGTGTGTTCTATGGCGTGGGTGTGGTGGGGGCGGCGGTCCCTGTGACATTACAATCACCTCTTAAACCTTCAGTCAAAGATCGTAGTATATGCATGAAAAAAAAAAAAAAAATATTTAGAACAAAAATCATTGATGTCAAATCCGCCGTCAAGATTAGTGGATTAACCTCATTGCAAACAGTGTAATTTCCAATACGGTCATTTAGATTTAGATCTTCGTGACCAAGCTAAGCCGTTAGTCAGTCTTGTCCGATGTGTGTAAGAGCACCCTCTTACCGTGTACCGTAAGTCTTTGATAAGACTACACTTGCATCGGGTACGCCGAATGTTGGGGCCGAGTTGGAATTCACCGTTGCTTGTTAAGTTGACGATGTCCTACCTCCCTGAAAAAATGTATGTGTGTGTGTGGGGGGGGGGGGGGGGAAGGGAGAAGAACTGGGTGCCCCCCTAACCCCCAAAATCTGCCCCTGAAAGAAGGACATTCTGGAACTCTGTTACTTCCTGCTCTACCTTTTAAGAAGCCTACTAACTCTCCCAGTTCAAGTATCTATTTTAGTACTTTTCTATTTCTAGAGTTCTTCAAAATCTCTGTCAGGTTGGTTGGAAATTAAAGATTTTGTATTCACATGCGTGACGCTCAATTGCAGAAAGAAATGTATATTCATCTCCTGAAAGAATCAAGTTAATCCAACAACTTCAAATCAAATAGCCTAATCATATTTTGTGTCATGCTCCTAATTCTCCCCATACCTTGTTCCAACATTTTCCACTGCATCTGCTGACATTCGAGAAAAATAACCCTGGGAGCTAGCAGACATTTGTAACACATCTCAAGTTTACAAAAGGTGAGTGATTAAATATGTGACAGACTGACAGGGACCCCTGAAATGCGATTCTTAAGGGCAGCAAATGGTGACTTAAGGAGAGGGGGCAAGACAAAGTTTGTACAGGGGGTCAAATTTTTAAATTATCCATATGTTGAAAAAGTATACCAATTAGGTGTCTAACCACAGGGATTCAGGAAAGTTATAGTGTGGACCCATCTACAACGAAAGGTTTAAGAGTTATAGGCTAAAAAACAGCAAAATCAATAAAAAGGGTCAATTTCAGTTGTACAGGGGTCAATTTTAAATTTGCTCAATTAGCTAAAAATGGTGCAAATTAGTGATTGAGTTCATAGGATTTAAAATAAGGAATAGTTTGACGGTCTAAAATGCTTAGTTAACGATGTAGGGGGCACGAAAGGTCAACGTCCATTGCATTCAATGGGTTTTACCTTGTTTCCCCCCTACTTTTTAAGCAAGGCATCTGATACACTCAAAACATATCCTTTTTTGATCTATCAGCCCCAATAATTGCACCATTTTATCCAAATCGGAGCAACTTAAAAATTTGAGCACCTTGTACCACTGAAATTGACCCTTTTTATTGATTTTGCTGTTTGTAGTCTATAACTTTAACACTACATGTGCAATATAAAACTATACTTTCCTGAATCCTGTGGTTAGGACAAATAACATGGTATCCGTTTCAGCACGATTGGATCAATTAAAAATTTGACCCTTTGTTACAAACTTTGTCTTGGCCCCTATATCCTTAAGGCACATTTGTGGACACTTAAGACTTAGTTTAGGGGTCCCTGTCATCTGTCTACATATTTAACACTCAAACCTTTTGTACTGGAGTGTTACAAATGTCTGCTAGCTCCGGGGCTAATAGCCAAACAGGCTTCGGTTATAGTACATAATTGGAAAAAAGATAAAATAACGCACGACAATCAAAATATCTTGATTTCATTTCATGCTTAGGCCTTGAACATGTAAAATTAAATTTACGATCCTGGGTCTGGATTACAAAATCGGTTGGGAATATTGGGAACTGTGAGTTATGAAAAAAACATGTACAGTGATGAGACGGTGATGCACAAATACATAAAATGCGAAATATGATTTTAGGAAGTATGGATAAACTAAAGTGAGACCAAGATATCATTCGAGATGTCTCTTTCTTCTGATCTCTTTACTGATGAGAATAAACAAGGTGGGTGGAAAATACAGAAAAACATAAACCAACCAACAATAATAAGGTACAGGTACAGAACTACCTTAAAGGCTGACTCGGAGATTTCGAAAAAATTTTTGAGGTTGTTGTAGTTATGAAACTAGTCGTCCATAAATAAAGATAGGGTACCTAAAATGTTAATTCCAAAGTTTGGTGAATCAGATTTTTCGTTATCATGCAGTGAACATTATGCACAGTGTACAGTGCCATAGGAGATCATGTGATAACAAAATTCTGGATCCGGATTTGTAACAAAGTTGTGATTTTTCTGATAATGAAGGACATCGATTTGAATTAGTTGTTTCACACAGTGATTAGTAATGGACAAGCATTATGGCATAGGCAAAAAAACGGATTTGTTTGAAAAATTGATTGCGCCCTCGTGGGAAATCTCTAAGTCAGCCTCTTTTAGTAAAACAGGGTAGAGGTATATAAAAAATATGCAGAACAAACAAAGAGAATAAGACTTAGAAATAACATGCCACAAGGCAAACAAGCACAAGGCAGATGATGACAGATACCATGTCTAGTTTTAAACAGGGCGATTTACAAAAAGAGGGAACAAACAAAGGGAACCACGTAGAAAATCCACTATAAACAAACAATAATATGGCAGATGATGTACAGACATAGCATCAGTACAAAGAGGGTAGGGATATACACAATAAGCAGAACAAAGGGAAACCATGTAGAAAATCGCATCAAAAAAACAATAATGTGGCAGAGATGTACAGAAATAGCATCAGTTACAAAGGGGTAGATATACAAAAAATTAAGGAACAAATACCAATTGCACACACACAAGGTGGGATCATATAAAAATAACAAAGGGACAGTGGGCCCCCATGGGGAATATACTTAAATAACAAAGGGACATCTAGAGATAGGGATACATGGTGATCAAATAAACAAGGCAGAGATATTTGAAGATCGGTATGCAAACAAAAAAAAAAATATATAATGACTAGAACTGGGAAGAAGTGAGAAGTCTCACAATAGTCATGTCCAACGGAGGCCGACACCTCAGAGTTTCAAAACGCTGGAGTGTTGATCAGGGTTTTTGACTGTGTGGTCACATTTGAGGTTTTAAAACTCTGGAGTGTTTATCGGGGGTATAGCACTGGGTTTATGCCCCTAAAAAACGGGTTTGAAACCGAAACTCGATAAGGTTGGGAATGCCATTTGGACGTGGGATAGTGAGAGGGGATTGACCTCGCAGGTCATCTGTGTAACCAGATTCCTTGTTTGTAGTAAATGTGGAAATGTATAGTTTGTGAAAATTTCATAGACAATGGTATGAGATTCCAAAAATCATGGGTGTCATGTTTTTAAATGTGTTCTTGGATTAATTCTAGGGGGGCAAAGTTTGCGCTGGTTTATACAGGGGCATAATATAAAAGGGGGCAAAGTGGTTTTAAAGTATACCATCATGTTCATACCTTTCAAGGAGTACAGAAAGTTAGTTTGCCCTACCTGAGGGTTGTAGTACAACGGGTTCAATTGTACATATGGGTGTGGGTAAAATTCAGATTCATCGGTTTTGTATTAAAAAAATGGTGCCAAATTGTTTGTCTTACTGTATACAGAAGCATAAAATATACGGTCGCGTGTCAATGGACGTGTGTGATAAATTAAGGGGCAAATATGGCTGTGGTACACAGGTCTATGTGCGGACCACTGTCATATCTGGAAAAAAGTCTCACTTGGAAAGGTTGTGAAACACCGACTCTATATACATTTTCGTAGTAGTATGACCCAATGAACGCAGTTAGAACCAGTTTCAACAAAATGACATTCTATAAATAATGACCATGAACTTTATGAGGCCTATTGTACTAAAACAATAGGTCCTAAATATGGCAAACTATACCTTTTTAAGAAACTTAGGAGTATTTATTTTTCAACAATATTAAAATTTTTAAAACATTAAACATTTTATGTTAACCCTCTGTACAAAACATTTCCCCTATAAACATCAAGAAACACATTTTAAAAAATGACACCCTTGATGTCAGATTCTCCAGAAATTTGTATTGAAAAAATTGTGTCAAAAAATGTGTATATGAAAAAACTTAAACCAAAACAGTTAATTTACATTTCCCCATGGATTAATGATTATAAGGGGTGTTAGAAGCCACGGCCTCCAGTATGTTGACTTCCATTCTACTCTCCGATATGAGAAGTGGGGGAGAATGGTCAGGGGCACGATTTCAGAGTTTCAGCCACCGTGTGGACACAACGTGGGTGACATAAAGTAATTGGAGTTTCATGACCGTCAGAACTGCATGACTAATGTTCTTAGAAACTGTATAATTAGACACTCTAAGCATTGAGCTGTGGGAATCTATGCAATTTCTGTGGTTCTCCTACCTTCTCGAATTCGCAATTAGACGCTGGGCATTCACACTGGTATGATGGTGATTTGAGGTTGAGCGGTTGCGTCATACCGGTTAGTACAGTCGTCCATACTGTCAAGGGACTTCTTTTCCATTATGTCTTGTGTTCAAGGGCGGTTCGTTTTTTTCACGGGATGGGCAGTCCTCTCGGCTGTAGTTTGAACATAAGGATGTGAATGAATTAGGTGAAAATACCTTGAATAAAGGTACGGATGAGATGAGACTAAAGGTAACAGTATTCTCTATACGATGAAATGAAATCAATGATACCTTCTTTTTTTGCATGGTAAAGAAATGGATGGTCGCACATTGGTTTCAATTAATTCAAGAGAGGACATAGAGTACCAGTTCCAAAATCAAAAATTACATTGAAAATCTGTGAATCAACTTGTAAAATAAACACTGAAAGAACCCTGCACCCATGGCCTCCATGAATGACGATGGACTTATACATGGTTCAAAGATACACTTGTTCAAAGAGGCATACAAAATTAAGATGACATCTGTAAACAAGGATATTAAAACATGATTGGGAAAGGTGAGATTATGAATGAGCATCATATCAAAATTTGATAAAAAGATGGCTTCTCACAGGAGAAGCACAGAGGATAAAGGACAGAGAAGAAATGATAAAGACAATGTGCAAGATTTCGAGCATAGTAGACTTCAAAATAAGTGAGACCTCAGAAAGTTTTAGGTCTGTTCCATTCACCGTTAGAAGCACAGAGATAAAGGACAGAGAAATGATAAAGACAAGTGCAAGATCGAGCAATAGTAGACTTCAAAATAAGTGAGACCTCAGAAAGTTTTAGGTCTGTCCATTCACCGTGAAAGGTAGGAGAAATTATTTTAATGGCCACAAGTAAAAAAAATTATGGTTCTTACCTAGTAAATAAATGTTGACCTAAAATACATTATATCACATCTAAGATAGCTTGGATGTTTCAATTGAAGTATCAGGATGAAAACACCAGCAATTATTTCATTATTGTTGTTAGTTGAACATAACTTACCTTTTACATTGCAAAGTATCATCCTTATCAAAGCCTTGGAGAAATAATGCATTCTTATATCAATGCAAACATAACACAACTAAGTTTTTATTTGGTCATCAAAAAATGGGCCAATCTTCTTTAAGATTAGCGCAAAGCAGATTTGACATCCCGACCAACCATGGCATAAGTCCTATCATTAACAGATCATTGTAGAACTGAATGCATCAGTTTCAGTAACCCGATTCTGCAGAGTAACTTTGTACCATGGATACAATATGTTTTGTAATGGCAACAAAGGCCTAGTCGCCGCATGGCCGGGGATTGAACCCCATATCAATATCACACCTGTGGAAATATGCAAGAGGTCTCACTTAATTTGAAATCTACCATAAGAGAGAGGGAGTAATGTGAAGAGAGAGTAAGAGAGAGAGAGAGCGAGCGAGCGTGCGTGCGTGTGTATGTGTGTGTGTGTGTTTGCAGGTAGACACACAGACAGTGACAAAGAGAGAGCGAGTATGGGACTAAAAGAGAGAGAAAAAAAGGAAAAAGAATACAGAATATTAAGAAGTAAAGGGAAGAGAGCTCAAATGTAGGTTAACTGCACAATTTACCCCACCATAGATACTTAAGAAGTGCATAATTCATTGTAGTATTTTCCCTCAAATCAACGTGTTTAAATTCAATCCATTTCCTAATCTAAATTTCATAAATGCCTTGGTAATGTAGGTCTTCGCACAAATCAGTGAAATGGAGAACAAGATATAACAGCCTGACCTCATTTTCGGGATGATGATGGCACAGGTTTTGTTCTGTCGGGAAGTGCAGCGACATGGGAACCTCGCGATGCTATTTCGGCAATCCAAATTTCATTAAAAAATGACGGTGTATTTTGCATCTACAGTACCTAATCTCCAAGATATAGAGCGAAAGAATAAGGTGTTGCAACCTAACCTCATTTGTATTTGCATTATCGGTGGTTGAAGAAATAGCCCGTGGGAAGAGTGTGATGCTATTATTTTTTTTTTACTGTAACTCAACTCAAATCACATGTGCCCCTGCTGAGCCCGACAAAGACTTCCTGTAAAGGTTGGACTTGCGTCTCCTGCACGTAAAAAAAAAAATGGCACACTTGCCCGACCAGTTTTGCCTTTTTTCCAGCTCTGCTACAGATCTTCAGACTGCTTTGTGTAATGTTTTGTAGCACTAGTAGGATTATGTGAATAAATCCTGTGTGAGAGAGTTTCAGACTTCACATGTCTGCCTATAATTCTTAACACTTTGAATTTGAATTTGTATCCTGGATTTGTATATGAAATTGTTTCATTCAGCTATCTATTTTCTTGAACAAATTGACATGGATTGAAAAAGCTCAGTTAAAAAAACAGGACCATGTGTTTGTTGTTGCCAAAAGTATAAAATTGTGATCATATATTCATGGACATGTGGATATACATTCAAACTTCAAGTATTCCATTCATTTTGTTTTCTGATGGAGACTTCTACATAACCAAAATATCTCTCACACAATATCCAAACCTTACAGAGTATTCTCTTACACAGATTTCATTAGAAATACTTCCTTGAGTATGGACCTTTCTGCACACCCCCCCCACATTTGAGCTGATTGCCAATTTCACTCCCAAACTTTTCCATCAAAATCAAGATTTTCACAATGAAACTAAGATGATGAAACACAACATCAAAATTATTTTATTATTCAAAAAGAACTCAGAAATTTCTTCGAAG
>JAMKCH010065235.1:0-15754 GCA_023653785.1 Ophioderma brevispina | reverse complement strand
CAAGATTGGTCTTTCCCCCAGCTTCAGATTGGCAGGGGATGGAAGTTGATCATGGATTGCGTTGGATGTGGAAAGACAGTAGCTCTGACGTTCCGACTAAAAAAGTTTCTTCCCGGAGGTGTGACCTGGCATGACCAGACTCAAGTTCAACCAGTCCCTTGTTTCGCACATCCGTGAAGGTAGACCAGCAGGTCTTCCTCATCTGCATCTTTTTATTAGTCGGTGAGGCATCCTTTGTTCTTGATGAGTCATGTCTTGATAGCTTTTGGTTCTTTTTGCACCAAGACCGGCTCTATCCGTCTGTCTTTTACTTTCCATGATTTTCTGTATGTAGAGTGTCTGTGTACTTACATCTTGAGATGTTGAATGCCTCCAGCGCACCACAAGCCATACTCAAACTAGGCATAAAACGTGGATGCAAGAAAGGATGGATTGTGGATCTGGGAAATGCACCTGGCGAGTCAAACAAGTGCCCTGCACTGTGCTGCTCAATGAAAGTCACACTTGTAATGCAATATGTTGAACGACTAGATGGACAAACTAAGGAGGCTGTGGTTTGACGCATTTCAAATTTACCTTGATCAGTCCACTTCCTGTTATTAAGAGCATTTTATCACATAGGAGAACTTGGTAATATACCTTAGTGACCAAGAGATAAGATTCGCGGTCAAAAGGAAGGGCTGATTGTCAATTCCTAGCAGGTTTAAGATATATTGATCACGATTTGGTTGATGACCTGTAAAGCATCTAAACAAACACTTGTAATCACTAACAGGGGGTTGGGGTTTTCCATAAAGTAAAACACTTTTCATGCCTATTGTTATTAATAACTAGATGTATGGGGAAGAGTGGATGCACATTTAACAGTTTTAAACCTTGTAACATATGTTAGCAGTAATGCATGTGCGCATGGTGTTGAAGAAGGCATACTTGACGGCGGCCATCTTGGAGTTAAAATTATGAGATGGAACAATGTATTTCAAATACGATGCATGTATGAAAAGAGATTTTGTTCAAAGTCCTAACAATTAACATGTTATAAAAACCAGCATTGATATTAGACATAATTTGCGTCACATGACATGCATTTTATACAATATGGATAATTATTGGCAGCCATTTTGGCAGCCATATTGTGTTTTATAACTTTTTAGACCTACCTATAATCTATACATAAATGTTTAGTATTGAAAGCAAATTATTGTTGATCATTAAATCCCATTGGAATACATTTATATAGTCCTGTATTATTATAAATACATTGGTTCGCCAGCTACAGGTGATATTGCGCGCGGCACCATCTTGGATTTCACACTTATCTCCTTCAGAAAAAATGGCAACTGTTTTTTTTCCATTTAATCCCCAAATGGGACAAAATCAACTTTAAGTTTCGCTTTTACACCAAAAATGAACTGAACTGACATAAGGCTGGTACTAAATAGGACCGTCGGACGTTACAGCAAAAAGTACTCAGAAAAAATTTGCCGGGGATAATTTGTTTACAAAACGTGCATCCATGTGGATTTGCATCCTATTGGACATTAAATAGCGTGTGGGATGTTGGGCATATATAATTTTTTAATTTTGGGTAAAAATTGTCACAAAAGTCAAAAGTAGTCCAAAAATAGGTAAATCATCATATTGCCTTTTATCAAAATTTTTCATCAAACATGTGCGTAAATACCTCCCAGGGAACCCAAATGAGTCGATGCGTGCTAAGTATTTCCAATTTGCATATTCTGGGGTCAAATGGCCAAAACCTGCATAATGAGTATACTTCCTTTCTTTCTCCTTACATAATGGAATGGTTACGGTTTCTCCCTAGAACTAATACTTAACGGAATAGAGTAGTAGAGTCATTTCAATTGACACGCTGTAGGGTCAAATGCCAACGATTCAAAGTTGTCCAACATAGGTCAAAAGGCCCACCAACGTCAAATTTGTTCCAAAAAATAAATAAATAATTCATAACACTCTCTTTTCTCAAATATTAAAGGAACATGATTCATATGTGTTCCAAGGTACATGATAAAAGTAAATAAAGTGGCTAGCCTTTTCATGAACCATTTTGGGTGTAAAATGTCCAAAAAGGTAAAAATACCAAATATGGTAGCAGTCATAATTAATGACCTCTTTTCTTTCTGAAATACTCAAGGGAATATAATAGAGCAGGAGCAAGGGACCTGAGTCAAACATCGTTCCCACCCACCACAGAAAAAGGTTTGACACATTTGTTAATTAGTATGAACCCGTCGATATCAATGCTAGGTATGTATTACTCAAATTATTGTTGTCACTTTTTCAATAGGGCGCATTTAAGTTGCACAGGGGTCAAAAACCCTTTTAAAAATACCCTAATCGTGTGAAATTTGTGCCATATTGTCCGTCTAGTTGCACTTTTCTTGGAGGAGGCAGAGAAATTAAAGAATCAAAAGGTGTTTATAATTGGTTATTTATTAATTTCCCACGAATGATCAATTAGTAAAGAACGCATTCTATAAGCACCCGATGTGATGATTTTGATACCAGTGACTAGCTTATGGCCTGCTCTTTCATTGATACCAAAATAAGTACGCAAACATACCTAGTAAATGGCGTCAGAATGACGTATCACAAGTCGCGAGTCTGCACAATTGGTATTTTCCACAGAAAATAGGGCGAAATTCCAATTTTGGGGAAAAAAAATTAGGTATATCGTATTTTCATGCGGTTGTCAGCTCAAAATATGGCCCATTGACTCAGTTTTCTTAACTAAGAGTTTTAGAGTCATACTGTACATAATGTTTACAAAAAAGCACTCAGACAATTTCCTGGGTGGCAACCACCCCGTCCCTTCGACTTTGACGGTCCCAATACCCTAACCACGTGAAGGGTACCTACCTTCAAACATTGTTTTATCGTTAAAATTACAAAATGATGAGAGAAATGATTACCTAGAATCGTCTTACGAAAGCTTTTGGCATTTTAAGCGCACCGATACTAGTTTCACTGGTGTGTGTACCACCCCTACAATCCTTGGTAAGACGATGGTAAAGTGCATATTACATTGATAAAAATTCTCACAATTTTATTATATAAATGCATTATTATATTCTAATCGCAGTTGAATATTTATTCTTAATTTTGTTTTAATATTTATTGTGTTAGGTTTTAAACAACAGTCAGAGTGATCTTTTGGAAGAGAAACAACCCGAAATGGGGAAACGTCACAGACCCATTTTTGCGTGCATATTCAGTTATGGTTTAATGGGACACTTGGAGCTGTGAATCCACCATAACGGGAAATTTTATGGATATTTTTTTCAGCCGTTATATTGTCAAACCCGGTCCACAATTAAAACCAGAGCAGCCTACGCCGCCCGATCCTTGATAGATCATGCGTATAACACATATCTAACTTACAAAAAAACCTTATGAGTAGCCTAGAATAAAATTTCGTGGAAAACTATTACAATTTTACATTTAGAACAGATATCTAGGAGAATATCAATTTGCATGTGGAAAATGCAAGTATAAAACTTATTATAACACGATGTGGTCCTTTTTTGTGTTCAGCATAACGCGAATAAGTTTCAAAGACATTATTATTTGATTTTTAATGTTATTTTTATTCACTATATAATTTCGGCTCTTCTAAGTTATAGCCCGTTAGAATATCGTTATCGTGAAAATGTAATAAAAAATTTTAAAAAGGTAATTCAGCTGATTATAACTGTCGGTAATTTGCCCACATTTAAAACGTTAAAACGAGTCTAAAAAATCAACACCCTGGCCCTAATCTACAGTTGCCACAAAAAGTATCTCGGCATTTTTTTCGACATATTGTTCCGATAATTTTTGAAAGTTTTTTCGAAATTAACATTTTTGTTACTTAGGTCTCGGTCTTTATCGACCCGCACTTGTAAAAAGCGTGCAAAATTGCTGTCACGAACCCTGAAAGACGTAAAACCCCCAAACCAAAATGTTAAATGAAAGAGCAAGCTTAAAGGCCACAAAATGTATATCTTGAAAAAGTTTTCAAATTATGTGACTTTTGGCACAATATTGATTGAAAAACATGCCGAGATACTTTTTGTGCCAACAGTAATTCACAGCTAGGTTAATAATTTGGGACAAAGGTACACGTTTCTATCATTTGTGTTTTCCATTTCAGTTATTTTTGATCATTTGGGGGAAATTTAACCTTTCTTGTCCCTTTTACCTTTAATGGCTAGTAAGTCCTCTTTACCATCCCCTTCGGAATGTAAACGCATAATTCTTTTAACTACTGTGCAAAAAGAAGACTATTATGTCAGGGTACTACAAAGTTATACGTTACGTTCTTTCACCCCTTTTTAGAAAGGTTGATTTGATAATTTGTCCTTTTTATTTCACTTTGACTCAGATTCTTTAAAGTTAATGTCTACACTCTTTGGGCACATAAATCAGCGATTTTGGGACCAAAATTTGGTTAAAAATAAATTTCCATATTTTTTTATTTTTTTGCTTCCCCCCACAAATTTCACTTTTCAACCCCGTTGCTCTCGCCCGCAGAAAAAGAGGTATGGCGCCGCCACTGAGAATGACAACATTAAAGGCACTTATTGACTTTAAATGTAACGGCAATATTTCCGTAGGGGTATCCATTTTTGGACAATTTTGATCTTTTTGCCATTTTTGACCCCAAAACATATCAAATGGAACGGCTTCCATTTTAATGATCCACGTAAATTGTGAACTCCCTTTAATGTAATTAAAACATTCCTCCAGTCTGACTATGGAATTATCTAGAAAGGAATCGGTGGACTGATTTACCTAATATAGGGCCCATTTTGAGATCTTTTTGGCCATTTTTTACCCTAAAATAAAATAATCTAGAAAGGGTCAACACACTACGTTGATTGCCCCCATGGTGGTATGAGTCCACTAGGTTGGACCTTTGTAAACAAAAACTAACCGTCAAACTCATATTTTGGCCGGCAATCTAAAAGGCCATTCAGACAGATGGAGCTAAACAATTTCAAAAATAAATAAGTTCCCCCTGTCAGGTACACTTTTCCTGCAAAGGTAGGCTCCTTAACCTGTTTACAAAATATTAACTGTTCACTGCAATATTACACATTTAATGTGCAAAAAAAAAAAAATCACACTATTAATGTTTTCTCCCTAAATGACGTCAGTTTATCTAAATTTGATGACGAATATAAAAATGACACTTTCGTGCAGACATGTAGGATTAACAATCGAGAAAAATCCCGGACGGAGAAGTACCGTACCAACATGTGCCAGTACAACACAGGAAAGCCACAGACCTTGATTTTTCGTACCAAACGGATAGTATGGCATCTGGCTTTTCCCCATTGATACCAAAGCGAGTACCAACATGCCTAGAATTACGTCAGGCTGACGTTATAAAGTGTCACATGGTGAGCACAACTGTCAGATTTCCAAAAGTACCAGTGCGAATAGGGGAAAAATGTGTTTTTTTTTCACAAAAAGTTTGGTATATCCGATTTCCACGCGGTTTTGCTCTCTTTAAAATGGGATATCACCTAGTTTTATACTCAAGTTTAGTGCTAAAATTTTTTTGAGTCGGAAATATTGCGAAATATCAATTTTCCACCCTATATACCCCAGTAATTTTTATACTTTCCTCACTATGACGTCAATGACGTATAATGGGGATGTTGGTACTTAATTTGGTACCAATGGACAGAAACTCTAAGCTATCATGTGGTCCAAAGTTATGGAATCGGATGTTCGTAATAGGGGTAAAATCATTTACAAAACTTTAAAACTTGATTTTCTCGACTGTTCAAAAAGCCCTACAAGAAAGTGTCATTTTTATTTGTCAGCAAATTTAATAAATGACGTCGTTTCAGGGAGAGGTCAACTGCTGTGTGAAACCTTTTTTTGCCTTAAATGTGTAAATTGCCGTGTCCTTTTAGATTTTTGTACCAGGTTTTTAAGGAGCCTACTTTTTAGGGGGGAACTTACTTTTAATTTAAGCAATCTGGCCAGCATTGCCCTGAGCAAAGTGTAATTGCCTGAGCGCTCACAACCAGGTTTCTCCCGCTAAAGTCTGGTCCAACGCCCAGAGACCTCAGAACACCCTAATCTAGAACAAAGAGATACTGTATAAGGTCAAAGAGGTTCTATAATAGATAGAGAGGCCAAACGTACAGTGTAATCTTTAGAAATTCCCGTCTCGCATGTTTTTTTCCGACCAAAAGAAAACCTAGAGTACAACAATAGAAAGCATGGCTGCCTTGCCTCCGCTTCTTCCACTACTGTGGGTGCCGCTTTGCATATATCCTATCGGTAGTGATACAATTAATGTAATGTGTAGAGGGGCCAGGTGTAAAATAGTGTACCTGTATCATTGTGCTCAATACTCTTTTTTCTCATAATGCAATGCGCGCTTAGGTAAAAGATGTATTCATTTGAGGCGTTTATTTAAATCAAAGAGACGACTTATGGTCTTTCATTCTTTTTGGGGCCATGAGGTAGGACAAATTTTAACCACCATAGCACCCAACAGTGCCAACAACTGATATTTTGGCGGATTGTGTGTATCGAATTGACATTATGTGTGTATACAAGCACCCAAACTGATAATTATTCCGTGCAATACTCAAAATGTCAGCGCCCAGCACGGACGACTGGTTTTGACATGCGTTTCACCCCTTGGTATAGGTGCATTTTACCCGGAATTTTTCCTTCTAAGATCCGGAGTGATTTATTTAAAACGGAATATATCTAGGCTCCGAGGTGACATCGTTGGTGTTCTTAACCATGAAACTATTCCTTATTAGTTTTTAAAAAATTATATTGTGAATGTATAGGCTTTTGACTTCATCTGTATATCCTTGACATAAAAGATATGTCCTTTAAGTTCAAATTCTTGTTTTCGCTTAAAAAATGATAAGATTTCATTAGCTGTCCTTGTTTTTCGGGCAAAGAAATAGGGATGCGCGAACGACCATGTGCTACAAGATCTGTGTTACACTCTCATAACTGTTGGTTAAAATTTAACCACATTTAACAAATGGACAGCAAAACTTTAGAAAAGTGTACCCATTTTGTTTCGTAATTTGGCGAGTGGTTAGGTACATTTTATAACCAAACATTGGAGCAAAATTCGTCCAATAATAGCTAAAATAAGTTTACATTACCACAACAATGGGTCAACAATTTAACAATGTTGGGCTGTTATGTTTGTTTAAAATTACGACCGTTCTGAGAGTGTAAATGACCCCCCCCCCCCCCCCCCAACGAAGACGTGTTTGAAACCCTATATGGTTATAAGTTAAAGCTTTGACTAACCTCTGTCATGGTGCTCACATATAATAAAAAGTAAATGTTAATCAGAAAGTTAGCAGACTATATTTTTGTATAGTCGTATAGTTACGTTTTCTAACCTTTTGTTTACCATAGGTTTTTTATTAAAAAAAAACACGCAACGATATAACACACATGGATTGGTACTCAGCTAAGACTGATGTTCTTCATAATTTCACACAATAAATCGATATTTTATCCTATATTTATAGTTTATTGAAGACTGTAAAAGTTGATATTTACCCAACTCCTTAATAAACGTTTCAACAAGTTTATTTCTGTGGTTTTACGTGTAAAAGTCACTGCTCCTCTCGATTGTACAACTTATCACCAGAGCCATAACCATCTCCTTATGTTTGTCTATTCTTCTTTTTCCCGAATATGACCCCCTATGGTATTTTCGTATTAATGACCCTTATGGTATTTTCGGAGTAATGACCCTTATGGCATTTTAGGAGAAAGTAATGACCCTTATGTTATATTCGAAGTATACTCTTATGTTATTTTCGGAGTATGACCCTTATGTATATTCGGAGTAATGACCCTATGGTCTTTTCGGAGTCAGACCCTTATTTACATTCTGAGTGATGATCCTTATGTTATTTTCGAAGTAATGACCCTTATGTTTTTTTTTTTTTTAATTTTATGTTTTTTTTCGGAGTAATGACCCTTATGTTACCTTCGAGAATGACCCTTATGTTATATTGGATGAACGCCCTTATTTTATTTTTCGGAGTTGATACCCTTATGTTATTATTTCGGAAGAATGCCCTTATGTTATATTCGAGTAATGACCCTTATGTTATTTTCGGAGTAATGCCCCTCGTCATAATGCCGTCATAATATTTTTCGGAATAAATGACTCTTCGAGAACGACCCTGTGTTATTTTCGGAGTAATACCCTAATGTATTTTCGGACTAATGACCCTTATGTTTTTTTTACGACTAATGACCATTCGGAAGTATGACCCTTATGTTTTTTCGGAATAATGGACCCTTTTCGGAATAATGAGCCTTCGGATGACCCTTCGGAATATGCGGAGACCCCGGCTAATATGGGTTCTATAGCTGCTGCCCAGTGCAGTGTGGTTCGTATATTGAATAGAGGTTTGCGTATGGCAGAACCTATAGGGTCCGATTTGCTTTGGAGGTGATTTGATTGTATATGGTTTTTTCCAGGCGAGGTTGTTTTGAGATATAAACACCGATAGGTAATGGTGGTCATTGGTTTCATTCAAAAAATTTAGAACCCAGCTTGTAACCAACTGCTGTGGAGATGTAGCATGGGATTGTCTCATGACAAAGCATTTGGGGATGCTGCCATTTGGACCCCAATACGCATACTGGCGAATCAGTTTGGCTGAGATTTTAAACTTCATCTTCCCTAAATGTTGAAACTGTTGATTTTGATGAATCAAAACTCGGCATGTTGAGGTGATCAAATTCAGCCGGTGCAAATTCTTGTTATTATGTCCGATTTGTATTATGCCCTGACCCTCATTACAGTTCAGTTTTATACCATGATATACATTATACAAATCCATATTACAGTTTCATTGAAATGCTTTTGATTTTAAATTATTATTATAAATGTTAACTTTATTTACTTGTAACTTATAGTCTGCTAAATTATTACCTTTTCAGGTATGTTTGAGGGTAATTGTTCTCCAGTCCTGCGGAATAGTGGGTTGCACCCACATTTTTTTAATATTTCTTGGTCTGTAAGTTTTTATGATACATTTCTTACTTGTTTTGACAGAACAAATAAATAAAAAATAAATAGTTATTTTTTTTCATATTTTTCTTCAGTCAACTGGACTACACATGCTCTTAAAGCAATATTAGCGACATGTATTTGAAGAGCGGCCCCCAATTTTGCAAACATTTGAAGAATTTTTACACGGTTGCATTGGTAACTGGCTAGTGTCAACTATACCTGTGAATGGTTTAAGCTTGAAATGTCTATGTGTCGCCAACGAATGAATTTTGTAATTAGAAGAATAATTATTATCGGGGATCCCCGATCATATTAAAACGGCTGCTTGACAACGGCCTTCCATGGAAATACGCCATGTACGTGTCTATGCTCATCCCATTAGTTGTTTTATGTTTCAGGCAAGTTCAAGTTAGAGGTTATTTTTCCTCGAGGTGGCACTATTTTATTCATGGACGGATGCATAAAAACGTAGCAGTTCCAAGCTCTGCCGTTAAGTCTGGGATCCCAATTCTAATTACAAAATGCTTATTTTATTATAAATACGCATTTTTTTAGCATTCCGTTCGCAGTATAGTTTTCTAGACAACTTATCAACGTACTGTTGCAAAAATATCAAATTTTGAATGGGGGCGCTCTTCAAATAGTGCTTTATTGCTTTACTGTTGTAAATGGACTTGTAACACATGAGTACATGACCTATGTTATTTTCGGAGTAATGACCCTTCGGAATAATGACCGTCATAATATTTTCGGAATAATGACTCTTCGGAAAAACGACCCTTGTGTTATTTTCGGAGTAATGACCCTAATGTTATTTTCGGAATAATGACCCTTATGTTTTTTTCGGAATAATGACCCTTCGGAATTATGACCCTTATGTTTTTTTCGGAATAATGACCCTTCGGAATAATGACCCTTCGGAATAATGCGGAGACCCCGGTCTGATATGGTTCTGTAAGCTGCTGCCCAGTGCAGTGTGTTGCGTATATATGAATAGAGGTTGCGTATGGCAAAACCTATAGGGTCCGATTTGCTTTGGAGGTGATTTGATGTATATGGTTGTTCCAGGCGAGGTTGTTTGAGATATAAACACCTATAGGTAATGGTGGTCATTGGTTTCATTAAAAAAATTGAGAAGCCCAGCTTGTAAACCAACTACTGTGGAGATGTAGCATGGATTGGTCTCATGACAAAGCATTTGGATGCTGCCAGTTGGACTCCCAATTACGCACTGTCGAAATCATGTTGGCTGAGATTTTAAAATTCATCTTCCACTACAGATGTATGAACTGTTGATTTGGATGGATCAAACTCTGCATGTTGAGGTGATTCAAATTCATCCTGTGCAAATTCTTTGTTATTATGTCCTATTTGTATTATGCCTGACCTCATTACAGTTCAGTTATTATAACCAGTGATATTACAATTATACAAATCCATATTACAGTTTCAAGTTGAATATGCTTTGATTTTAATTATTATTATAAATGTAACATTTAATTGTAAACTGTATAGTCTGCTAAATTATTACCTTTTCATGTATGTTTGATGGTAATTGTCTACAGTCCTGCGGAATAGTGGGTTGCACCCAACATTTTATATTTCTTGTCTGTACTTTTTATGTACATTTCTTTACTTGTTTGACAGAAATGAATAAATAAAAAAATATATATTCTCTGGCAAGTCTGTGTGGAGTGGTAAACCTACACAGTGCTACTTAAAGCAATATTAGCACATTTATTTGAAGAGCGCCCCCAATTTTTCAAAAATTTTGAGATTTTTACACGGTTGCATTGGTAACTGGCTAGTCAACTATACCTGTGAATGGTTAAGCTTGAAAATGTCTATGTGTCACAAACGAAGGAATTTTGTAATTAGAATAATTATTATCGGGGATCCCCGATAATAATTAAACGGCTGCTTGAAACGGCCTTCCAATGTGAAATAGCGCCATGTACGTGTCTATGCTCATCCATTAGTTGTTTTATGGTTCAGGTAAGTCAAGTTAGAGGTTATTTTCTCGAGGTGGCACTATTTTATCATGGACGGATGCATAAACGTAGCATTTCCAGCTCTGCCGTTAAGTCCAATCTGGGATCCCAATTCTAATTACAAAATCGCTTATTTTATGATAAATACGCATTTTTTTAGCATTCTCGTTCGCAGGTATAGTTTTCTAGACAATTATCAACGTAACTGTGCAAAAATATCAAATTTTGAAAATTGGGGGCGCTCTTCAAAATATGTGCCAATATTGCTTTAATGTTGTATGGGACTTGTAACACATGAGTACATGACCTATCTAAAATTCCGTAAATGCATGTGCGAGTGGAAGCATTATAACCTCTATTCCTCCAGTTATTTCAGGAATAAATCATTTGAAACTCAATTTCTTTATCGATTCGCCCATTGATAAGAACGTTTAACGATGACAAGATCAAATCGTGTATTTACGTTTTATCGTGTTTTAGGAGCTCGGAGGACTGGGACGCCCGTCATATTTCTGACTTTGTGTCGAAATTGGCCACACCTTAAAAAGGTGCAACGAAATTTCGAGGCACCCAAATATTGTGTCATAATAATAATTTCATATAGATTTGACACTCAATAGATTTCTTACCTTGTAGTTGGCTAGAGAAATGCCTTAAAGAGAAAAAAAGGTGATTGTGATTTGCTTATATCATAGCTAGGCTGTAGTTTGTATTTGCTCCTATACGAAATTAGAAATTTCACAATTGTTGTACCAAAGAAACATTTCTCAGTTTAATCCTTTCAGATGGGGATATTTTTGATGAAAAGCTTTACATTAGGGCAAAAATCAGAATGTTCACATTTTTAGGGACATCTATTATTTGTAATCTCTTGTTGCACCTTTAACTTAAGTGACCAAGGGGTTTTCACTCCCTTTGGTGCCCAAGGGGGGGGGGGTCCATGGGACCCCACAATAAGGAAACCACTTTCCCGAAGGAATTTTTGCACGAAATTTACACCACATGTGAAGGGTCATAAGACAACCCCAAATCAGCAATAAAAAATGAAATTTGTTATTCGGGCTGCAAATTAGGGGCAAAACATTGTTTTCAAAACATGCAAAAAAATGAAAACTTATTTTATGTTGATATCTATTCTAGAAGACCCAAATTACTGTTATATATTTAACACAAATCCTGCAGTTTTAGGGATCCTGTATTTTTAATGGGTGTTACAAAATACACGTCATTTTCCAATAGAGTTTGTACAGTAACGGTTTAGCAACGTCCACGACGAAATCGTTTGTTTTCAGCACATAAAGGGTTAATTATTTTTAATATTAATAATAATTGTTTACTTACATGTATGTGTGAACATATATCAGCAAAAAAAATTAGCTTTGGTTCTTTGATAATTAAAAAATTCTCAGACGACTTCCGTTAGTACCCAAGGAGGGGGGGTTCCATGGGACCCCACTAATTAACTCATTAACGGCTTTTGTATGTAGACATGCAAAAACAAAAACAAAAAAAAAAACGATTTGTTAATATACACGGAGTACACGGAGACAGTGGCGCAGCCAGGATTTTGTTGACGGGGGAGGGGGCACAGATTTGTGAATGTACCGAAAATCTGAAGAACAGGGGATGTTCTTGTATTGACAAATGTTTTTCATGCATGCATCACACCAACGGACCCTAATGTACCGACAGAACATTACGGTCGGGGGAAGGGGGGGAGGTACTCCGGCCCCCTCTGGCTACGCCTCTGCACGGAGAAGTTTTATTACGCTCTCTCTCTCTCCGTCCCTCCCTCCCTCTCTCTCTCCTCCCCCCCTCTCTCTCTCTCTCTCTCTCTCTCTCTCATATACCACATGATTATCTCACTTTATTTATTATATTTCATATTTAGTTAAGTTTGAAATCGTCCATAAATGGAAGTGTGAATTTATTAAACTAAATTTAATTCGTCTTAGAGCATTTTATTCAAAATATTACCATTTTATTTGATTAATTGGTCACTTCGTTTTATCCTAAGTACATTGAATTCTTATCACCCGATTGTTAGCTAGTGTGTTCAGAATATAATTACTTTTCGTCTTTGGTCAAAAATTCCGCCTGAATGCAACATTGGTGGTCGTCGGGGTTGTCCTCTGCCATCTGCATGAGTTGTTTGCAAGAGGGCGGTTTTCGTTGCCTGGAAATTGACAACAAACATGGCGGCGTCCAGTGCAAGAAAATGTCATCTTTTGCATGTTTGTAAGTCCTTAATCAATGTAATATTTGTACGAGTGGCGTTAAAATGGCAAAAATGCAAAACAAATTTGCCTTCTCGTACTTGAGGCACCGGCTAATAATGCATCCACAACACGCAAAGAGCCAGATCAAAGTGTGCTGTTCAGTCACTCAATCCAACCCCACGAATTCGGCACCGTTTGTAGCGAAATAAACCGCATGTTCATGTTGGCAGAATACTAAATTCATAATAACAATAATAATAACCAGTTTTTATATAGCGCTTAATCCCCGTAAACAGCAAAGTGGGGTTGACAATTATTATTATTACGCCACCTTTTTTACAGCATGCCATTGTACAGCGCCTATGCATGCTGTATTATAGTCTGAGAAATAATTGTTTGAACTGATTCGAACAATTTGCTGCGTGTGTGCGTGAAGGTCTCACTGCTGTAGACAGCGCGTAAATAAAACAATTAAAATAGGTTCGCGATACGCCCGTGTACTGGTCGCACCAGCCGGTACTGCGTACGCTTAGTTCAAACAATTGTTACGGCGACTATAGTTAGATTGTAAATTTATTCCCCAGCAGCTCCCGAGATTTCGCTTGGGTAGACTAGGCAATTGAGATTAAGACTTTAAGTATCTTGCCCAGTGACACAAACACATTGAACACAGTTGACAGTGGGTTTGAACTCAAGCAGGCTTTGAATTACAATTTTAGAATTACATGCACCACCGGTGCCAGTCCTGCTAAGCATGACTTGATTGGCCTTATCTTTTATCAACCTGACATATTTTACTGGCCCTCAAGTCATGCAAAAATGAATTCGGGACCGATGTAGAAACAATTTTGCTCAACTTAATGATTCTCTAAATGAGTCCATGTTTAGCAAATTTACTTACTTTTGGGCTGTAAGACATCAGTAGACAACCCTTAAATGTTTTGAGTAGTTTTCAGGAAGAAGTATAAACTTAAAAGAACAAATTTGATGCACTTTTCAGAGGACGATAATTTCACTTCACAGACTAAGTCCAAACCGGAAATCCAAGTGACATGAGACAGGTGAAAGGTAATACATGTGCGACCCAATTTTGTAAACATTTAAAAAGCCCACGATATACTTCAGTCCGCCAGGCGAGCGATTTCTGTCATAAGCATGCGTGACAGTTGATGCTTGGGTCAAAGTCCGGTATGGCGCATGAAAGCGCTCGCTTTGACTGGAAGCATGTTATAAGCTTCAGGCTAGAGAAATAACCATACACGTTTGTAATGATAGCGCCGCATCGGACGCGGTCCTAATTCTGCAGTCTGACCTATGGACATTTTATAGCGGATCTAACATGAGGGCACGTACGCACCGCGATCATGAGCTATACTCATTTATTAACAGTTATGTCTCATTCTCTGTTCAGTCAGCTTAGGGGTCCCTGCTCAATGACCTTACGCGTGTTTCTGTAAGTATCTTCCCACGGTGTGTCTGTTGCACAGACTGCAAAAGATATTATCTAAATTAGTACTGAGCGAGAGATTAACGTTATAAGTCCGTATAGCGAATGTATGTAATTTGAAACTAAATCTCAAATTGTCTCCAGAAAACGAAGGGGTTATATGGATTTTTTTGCCCATCAATAGGGTCTATTACGATGTTTGTTTTGAAATGTATCGGTAATTGGTCTGAACTAGTATAGGACTAGCGGGAAAATGAACGTTTATTGTCTGGTACTTCGGTGCTCGCAGACACGGAAAGCGACACGCAATCGCTACGGGCACATCTCTTTTTCCCACAAGTGCCTTTCGAATTATTCAGTCTTGAAAATTTTCAAACGCTAGTTTTAGTTTTTTTTTCAATTTTAGAAGCCCGGATTACGGTATGTACCGGAACTGCCGTAAAACTGACCTCAGAATGTGACATAACGGAAGCCTGTTGTATAGCAGCAAAATACATACAATCCAAGTAATTTGGGATTGAAAAACTGGACTTGTAAAAAGTAAATGCTTTTTTTTAAAAATAATCATCCAAGAATCTAACAACACCAATATGTGCACTATTTGTAGGGTTTCTCAGTCATGAAGTAACATTTTTGTTAGGAGAAGCGGTGATGGAAAGTCCACAATCACTGGGTATTTGAGTGCAACGTATCAATGAGTACATAGGTATTGTTTTTTACGCTCGTCCGAATAGCCCTATTGTCGTAACGAGAGGTCCAGTCCAATGTTAAGTCAGCCATATAATGTGTATTAAAGACCTCAGTTAGCGATGATCGCGAACTGCACCGGTGCAATTACCTTCAAAATTAACATGCACAATATAAAAGTTACATGCACAGGCTAATGTAAAAATGGAGTGGGGGGGCTGCTACTGCTAACCTTTATATTTCTCCATATTGTTTAGACTATTGACAATGGCTCAAATTATATCATTTTTGGCATTCTATGATTTCTATGAAATAAGCTAAAATTGATGTTTAGGAATATGATTCACAAAAGTTTAATTTAATGCACACGTGC
>JAMKCH010065234.1:0-14164 GCA_023653785.1 Ophioderma brevispina | reverse complement strand
TTCGGCGTCAGTTGGAATTAATGTTACCAACAAAGTATTGGTCATGGACCTTCAATAGGGATCTTTGAAGTTGTTTAGCTCTTGACATCTATTGCAACAAAAACCACCATGAGCTACTAGAGTAAGTTTTTTTGGTGTGTTTCCCGTAATGATTTTCCATGTTCATTGATTTTGTTGCTGTTTTGTTTTTAATATGGCATGCTAAATAAACTGATCAGAAAAATTATGTGTTGCAAATTTCGGGACTGATGATTTTCGTACTGTAAATTCGACTTGATAATTAGTACGGGACCATTTAAAATCGAGCACTTGTGTTTTAATGTACACTAACGCGTTCGTCTCTCCATAATGATTAGAAAAAAGTGTTGTACCGAGGTTCCAACCTTAAGTTAAAACGGTATAGCCCCATAATGGTTTCAAGGTAACCCTGCGGGTAAATGCTGCCAAGTGTTGTTGAAAGTGGTGACAAATGATTCTTGTGTTATACTGAAACAGAAAATGCTCTTTCAACTTATTTGGGTGATCTCGACCATTGCGACATCCAGGGAAAGTTTGGTGACCATAGACCATGTAGAACCCTGGGCTTCATTTTGCTATGTAATTACGAACCAAAAGTCACACACTGTAAAATAATACATATTTTGGATCCCGTGAGACAATACACATAACTTTATCACCATTTTTCCAACCACTGGAATCTCTACACAGTGGTTTCAAACAGATCTTAGCATTGGGTACACTTTTACTCCCAGTATGACCTTGAACCATTATGGTGCTTAGCGCTTTAACTAAAGGTCGGAACCTAGGCATAAGTTCTTTTTGCAATCCTTATAGATAGTCAGTTGACACCTATGATGGGACCTATGATGTCACATATTGACATTCAGAACGCCCTCTATTGTTTTCTGGCAGGCACAATATTACAGTCGTTCATGACAGACCACTAAAATCTGGTCATAAATTACTGCATCAACTTTCTTGATCTAAAACGGTTACAATATGCAACTGGTAGCATTAAGCAGCATTCTTAATATGAATGTTTGTTGATTATTTAATTTGAAACCAAAGTTAGAACAGAAAAACGAAATTCCCTGTGCATAAGTATAGGGGCTTCTGCCTGCCAGTTCTTCTCTCTTACACCCAACAGGGTGCCCCACAAACCATCAACAATGTCACATCATCTAAAGGAAACGAACATGTTAATTACATTACAAACCACAATTTTGACTCGAGTTTAAATTTTTTCCCTGTAGTAACATTTTTCCCCTTGAGAAGGTAGCAGTCCGAGAATTTGCACTCCATCATTTTCTGAAAGTCTGTTCCCTTTTGAGTTGAAAAACAGCAAGAAATCAACTTTAGCACCAAAAATCCTACGGGAACTGTTTCCTTGACATACCAACCACATTATACTCCTTTTTTTTTACACTTTTCCAGAAATGGCATTGACTTGTCATTAGTACCCCAATGCTGATCGACGCGCAAAGAGAAATAAATATGCCTCTCTAAGAAAGAAATCACAGAATATGGGCAAACTAATCAGATTAGCCTATAATCTTAGTACGTGATTGATGAAATGATTTAATAAAGAAATATTTGTATGATTTTTGACGTCATTTAAGTGAACCGATGATTGAATTTAATATATTGACTCCTGACCTGAAGTAATAAAGCAGGCAAGACAACTCCAATTCTCACATATTTTTCTGTTTTTAATAGGTATTTCGGATCGTTATAATTAACCGCACCCTGGTTTCCGTCCGGGAAAGGGGATTGTTCTACGTCATTACCAGGGGCGGATTCCACGCCCTGAAAAATGCCAAATTCCAAAATTAAAAAATTATGGTAAAAAAATTGGCTGAATTTTTTACAAGATTTTGGCCAAATTACCGGGGGGCGCGCGCCCCAAAAACACCCCTGGATCCGCCAGTGATACTACATTAAAAATCGACCTTGTGTGCTAAAAGAGCCTGGTGACTGATTGCTTAAACTATGATTTTTGGTTTGAATTGATATAAAGTAAACGTGTTTTTTTTTTTTTATTTCTTGCGTACGATTTTCCCATTCGCTCCTTCTAATGTTCAAGATAGTATTTTTAATGCACTGTCCACTTTTTAAGGATCTATCTTTCCATGGATACTTGTTAGCGCGAGTTGTCATGCATTATAATTGCATCTGGCAAAGGCCTTATATCATTGTGTCTTTTACATAGGCCGCTTACATTATAAGATCAGTTGGCCTATGGCAACAATGATCGATACACCCAAGCTGAAAATCAAAAAGTACCAACAAAAGTCGCCACCACTGTGTGAATAGGACAAGAGGATCTTTTCAATAACATCGCCAGACATCCTTGATGAAAATCCGCCCGCAAGTGGCCGTGTTTCCTCAACGGATTGTCTGCGATTTTATTAGAACTAGATCCTCTTGCCCCTCTCGGAAAAAAAAATTATAGTGCCACGACCCTGAAATTGAGCAGCCTCAACGGAATACGCTGCATTTTGAGGATTTGGGGCAGAAGTAAAGTTCTTTTCGAGGACTATGATTTCTGTAGGCTCTGACTGATAGGCTCAATATTTACCTTTTAAACCAGCAGCCGGGCATACAGCTCTGTTGCATGACCATGGCCATTTGGTCAAGTTACTAATGGTACATGGCAACAGGGTCTGGCATGTTAGACAAAGACATCAGCCACATAACCCGGTATATTGGGCCAACAAGTCCCTTCAACAAGGTACATATTTCCAATTAGACCACCAACCCTGGGTTGTATCAACTTGTCGGCTACCTGCATGCGTATTGTTTTCGTAATGCTGCTACTTGTAGTATAGAAACAACTCTTCCAAATCTTCCACGGGTAGCGTATATAGGATCCTCTGACTCCCCGGGCTGCGTATCTAGTCCATTGTTTCATTTAGCATTTTAGGGCAAATTTTGTCATATCATCACTTCGATTCGAGATTGATATAAGCTCCTTTCATGGAAGTTATAAGCCGTAGTGTGTCCAAACAAATGCATGTTGCCTCTAATAGCTCTTCTTATACGTACCATTTTTTGTGTTACGTTTTTGCAGATTTGTTTTTCCCCAAACGGATAGTCTTTTTATCTAGGCTATTAGAAGTGCTGAATATTCACGTTGTGTTTTGTAGAATCAATTCTCATCTCTTGGCTAAAGTGTGACAAGACGAGATGGCAGGTAATACAATACATATTATACGGCCCGGGTTATCGACTTTGAAACAGGTGCGAGACATACCAAACATACCACAACGTAGAACGTCTAATTTGGTGTTTATAAACCAAGCCTTCAAAAGTAAGCATACAAAATGACTGACTCAGATATTTCAAATGTAATTTTTTGTGTGTAATATTAAAAATAATTAACATGCATCAATTAACATGTAACAAAGATGCACAATTCCCAAGTTTTAGATGATTGGATATTTTTTTGTTTTGATGCAGTACACATTTATATGTATGTAGTCCGGGCTAAAATGACTAGGTGCACCTGGAAGGAAAGGAAAGTTTATCTCATTTGGTTTTTTCTAGATCAGAATTTTATGATGAAATTACGATAGTTAGGTAAACAGGCTGAATCCTGACCGCAATACCTCAATATAGGGGGGTTAATTTCCAGGGGGCAAAAAATTTAAGAAAATCATATAATATTATGGTAATATGAGAAAGTAAGGATATCCTGATCCGTGTAAAGACCCAAGAATTAAGCTTATTCAGGTATTTAAGTATAATGTACTTTGTAGTAATGATACGAGGGGAGGGTAAATAAGTTGTATAGGGGGGTCACTAAATGACCCCCTTATTAGAAACACAGTAAAAATTGATTAAAAGTATACAAAAATACAATTTGGAATAAGTAATGTTGTTCAATCCAGAAAAGTAGTTTCAGGATAGTAGAAGGTCTGGTGATGTCGGGTGGTTGACAATGCATTATTTGGGTGGCAACCATGGGGGGGGGGACACTTCAATATGCAACTTATATGTGCCTATACCATATGTACAAAAAAGCTTTCAGTGTGGGATAAAAGTTTATCTCATGTGGTTTTTCTAGATCAAATTTGTTAGGTAAAAAGTCCGAATCCTGGGGGTTATTAACTGGGGGGTGGGCAACTACTAATGTCCATACGAAGACAATAAAATATACTGAACCTCATATGACCACAAGAATTAGCATATTCAGGGTATTTAAGTATCATTACGTGATGTAGTGATTAAAGCACCACGGGCAGGTAAGTTGTAGGGGTCACTAACCCCACCCCCCCCCCCCCCCCCTATTAAGAATATCCTTAAAATCCTTAAATAAACTCTACCCAGTTAGGAAGTAAGTACTTTGTTCAATCCTGAACAGTAGTTTCAGATGAGAGTATAGTTCATCTAATAGGTCTGGTAGGGTGGCAATAGGGTAAAATCTACCGTATTTTGGGGTTGCAACCCAAGGAGGGGGGCACTTGAATATAAATTTGTCTTATATGTGTGCCTACCAGGTGGTAAAATAGCTTTAGTGTGGGATTTCAATTGATAAATTGGTAATTGAATTTATGTTGATGAATTGTGAGAGAAACATGGTCATTGGGTGTTATTGGGGGTAGCGTGGTCACTTGATGTCAAAATGGGTTCAGGAGAGGCATTCGATATTATACGCTAAATTGTCCATTTGATATGTAAACGCTTTGACCTTAATTGGATAAAGCGCTGTATCAAATGCTTGTATTGTAAAAAGCGACACTAAACCCCTTTAACCTCCTGAACCAGACCCTATATACTCCCTGCCTGAATGTAAATGTCATTAGTTTTGATATCATCTATATGTAATAATACTTTTGTCCTGATGTAAAATTACATAAAAATCAACAGTAGTTAGATTGTGTTTAAGTAATTTTCCGATGTCTTATTCACTAGGGTGTGCTTTATCCCCATCTTATATTCCATGTCATAGCATTACTACATCAAGCATTAATACTCCGTTTTTAAACTGTTTTTCACAGAATGTAAACAATCAAATTGTTTTCAAACTTGTGGGAAGTGATTTCAGTAAGGTTCCTTTCATTATTTCTTTTTTTTCATGCCATTATGTCCCTTTAAATACATAAGTATTAAATAACTGTGGATTCGTAGGTTACTACAGGGTTTGAGTGAATCTTATTTTGTCAAGCGATTGTATTATATAGTAATTATTACTAAAAAAAAAAACCCCCACCACACACACCAAAACACATAGTTTTTGTTTATTATATGAAGCAGTGGGGTGTGCAAACACAATAACTAGAACACTTTTCAATTGTTTAGTTTAATGTAAGGTTTTCAACCAAATGTTGGTAATATAATTGAGGTGGACCACGCAGATATGCTATCCTGGTGGTGGTGGTGGTGGGGGGGTGCGCCCATATCTTTGTGGATAACAACTGCCTGTCCTTGAAACGCCCATTTTTGACATCAACCTGACACCCAAATGACCCCCATTCCCTTCAATCTACAACCAATGACGCCCCCTTTTTTCATATATCAACATAAAGCTTCAATACCCTTCTTCGCACATCTGTACGCACGATAAGAAAGTCGTATATTGAAGTCCCCCCATGGGTTGCAACACCCAAATTTTTACCACCTCTCCAGACCTCCACAGATGAACTGTATATCTATCAACTACTGTTTAGAATTGAACAAATATTTCTAATTGAGGTTATTTTTTTGGTTAATCTTTTAAGCAATTTGCTTAATAAGTGGGGGGTCATTTTAGTGACCCCCGTTAACTTCATTTCACCCTTGTATCATTACTAAACTACAACATCAATTAACATTATACTTAAAAATACCCGAATGAGCTTAATTCTTAGCTCATACACGGTCAGTATATCTTATTTGGTCTCATATGTAACCATAATGTAGTAATTTTTTCTTATTTTTTAAACCCCCCTCCCCCCCCCCCAAGTAACCCACCTATATAGGGATGCGTTCAGGATTCAGCGTTTTCCGTACATTTCTTATATTCTCTCATAAAATTCTGATCTAGAAAAACAACATGAGATAAACTTGTTCTCTTCCACACGGAAGCTCTTTCGTACCATCTGGTATAGGCACAATAAGATCACATATTGAAGTGCAACCCCCCCCCCCCCCCATTGTTTGCCACCCCAAAATACTGAATTTTGCCACCACCAGACCACCACCAGACCTTCCCTAAACTACTGTTTTGGATTGAACAAATTATTACTTCCTAATTGATGAGCTATTTGGTATTTATTTTTAGCAATTTTTCACGTATTTCTTATAAGGGGGGTCATTTCGTGACCCCATACAACTTATTACCCTCTTATCATTGCTACCTTATACTAAATACGAAAAATAGCTTAATTCTTAGGTCAATACACGGTCAGAATATCTTACTTGCCTTCATATGTACCATAATATATGATTTTTCTTAATTTTTTGACCCCCCAAAAAAAACCACCCCTATATTGAGACATGCGTTCAGGATTCGCCTTTTACCTAACATATTATTATTCCTCATAAAAAATTCTGATCTAGAAAAAACCACATGAGATAAAACTTTCTTCCAGGTGATACCAGTCATTTTTAGCCCGGACTATAGATTGCGTGCCATTAGGATACTGTGTATAACAAAAATTCGGATCCGAATTTAAACAAAGTTTTGAATAATACACAACGTATCACCAGTTTCACCAGAAATCGGAGCATGGGTTATTTTTACCCCAGGCTGACCTGAAAACCATTATGGGCTATAGCGCTTAACTAAAGGTCGGAAACTTGGCAAATCTAGACTTTTTTGCCAATCCTTTTTCTACTGAAGGACTTAGATTTCAGCTTAGCTATTTCCACAGTTATTGTATATGGGACAAGCATGGTGGTACATGCAAAAAACCGATTTGTGTGAAAATTGAGGGCGCCCTCCTCTGGAATCTCTGAGTCAGCCTCTGTAAACGCCGAGAAACATGTTCATTGTAGGCTACGGGCCAACTTTATTTAAAGGTATATTTCGTGATTGTAGCACCTAATGTTTTGTTTATGGTTCAACTGAGAGCACGAAAAAATGTGACGTTTTTTTGATGTTATGAACAAATGTTTGTATCAAAGGTTCCCTAGGCCACTGTGTTGTAATTAAAATACCAAATTACGAATTTCTTCCAGAGAGATATAGGGAACATTACTATGGGCAGGCCCATAACAGGATTTTTTTTGTAAGAAGGGGGAGATTTCTTTTCAAAAGGGGGTCGGGTTAGCGCCGGTTAATACACATAACGTTTATAAAGTTTTTGAAACCGAACGAATAACTGGGTTAGAACAACAATATCAAAAGTGTCTTAGACAGTGTTATTTTTGGCAAATTGTTTATATGGAAACCAACTGTTATCAAAACCAAAAATACTTCATCTGTATCAAATTTGGTCTTAAAAAATGTTCACATGATCGATGGAAAAAGTTTTACATTTGATCAAGTGATCTGTTGCAAGTTATACATGATGCAAAGAACAGTCATCCCCTCAAGTATCTCTCAATGTATTAACTTTCCTTATGTTAATGTCCCAGGAAAAATGCAAACAGAATTGATGTGGTTTGTGTCAGTCTACAAGGAGGGATAGAAAGCATTCAATATTTCGGGTTGGGTGAGTGAATCAGTAGTGCAAATATGATTTTTCAGAGAGTAATAGAAAATTCCAGGTGGATGGTGTGAATCTCTCATTGACAGATCTGAAAATCAAATAGACTAGGGCTACCATGACCCCCCTGCACACACCCCCGGGGATGTTGGAGACAAACCATTTTTGTGATGAAGCTTATACCAAAGCAATTGAATTTAGGTTGTCTGCAAAAATCCCCACCCTGGGGTTTTAAACGGTGGGGGCGGCTTTTTCAACATGGATGCCAAAATGCAACTAACCCCTCGGGAGCGACAGTAACCAACATGCTGCACAACACAGAAAAACATCCTGGCACTTGATTGATTGTGGTTACCAATGATAGCTATAGTCCTCCTCTTTCCATTGAAACCAATAGGAGTACCAACATCCCTGGCAGTACATCACAATGACGTATAAAGTCGATTGTTACCATGTTAGTACAATTGTCAATTTCCATAGACACGCATTGGGGAAAGGAAAAAATTAAATTTGTCGCCAAAAATGTTAGAAATATCCAATTTTCATGCGGTTTGGGCTCATCATGGGAAAATGACTAGTTATAAATTGAGAGAATTTTATATATATAATGACTTTGGAGTCGCTAAAATTGCGAAATATCACTTTTCCACCAATATCAGTACATGTATTTTCATACTTTCCTCAACATATGACATTATAGTGACGATAAAATGGGGATGTTAGCAATTATTTTGATACCAATGGAAAACAGAAACTTTAAGCTACCCTGTGTTACCAAAGTACGGGAATGAGATGTTCAGTAACGAAAGCCCAAGAGATGTCCAGTGTCCTGAATCTGCGTCCAGGTTTAGACGGCCGATCGGGATCTCAATCAGCTGAGACACTGCCACTCAGCACACGAGAAGCCAGCCCAGGCGGAAGGAAATTGCGCCCAGGCTCAATACCAATAGATGCCATTTGGTTTGACAGCAAAGTCTTTCTTTCCACAGCCAACTGCCCCATAATGTCTTAGAGACTATTCCAAGGAACCGCGGACTTGCCTAAAAAAACTACTCCGGACCTAAGGCGGTCAGCAGGGGGCCCCTGTCCAAACACAGGGCGTCTATAACAGGTACTTGGCAGCTATGCTCATCATGCATGCTACGCTGCAGCATGTATAAGTTGTCCGCCGGAGCTGGTCGAAGACACACCTTTCGCGAACAAGCCGCCATTGGGAATCCAAAGCGACGGGGCAAGCTTCTGGGCCGTCCCCCCCTTCCATACAGGGCAAGCATACTCACACAGAGCGCACAGGGCAAGCTCCGGAGGGGGTTTTCGATCTCAGCGCATGCGGGCAACAAGGTAATGGGGAAAAGACCCTTGTGGGGGTTCAGGGCCAGAGACCAGAAAGCTCTGAGTTTTCACATGTTCGAGGTGCTTCTGGAGAGGGGTTATGTCATTATCTTGAAGCGGAATGAACAATGTTGACGTTGTGGGTGGTTACAGGGGCGGAGCCCTCAGAAGCGCTTGGGTTTTAGCATGTTTCGCGCCATACCGGAGAGCTCTCTGTATCTCACAATCATGAAGAAGAGAACTATAACTTCCCCATGGCGGGGTCTAGAGTTCGGAGACCGTGGAAGCTCTTACAGTAATAGTAGGTTTGAGTGACTTCGGAGGGCTATCAGTATTCATATATTGAAGCCGATGGCCTATGCTTAACGGCAGGGGTCCAGTGGCGGAAGCCCAGGAGCGCTAGGATTTTAGCATGCTTCAGGCATCCGAAGAGCTCTGGTGATCTAACAATCATGAACAGATGAACTATACTGCCCTGGCGGGTTAGGGTCAGGGCCCGTGGAAGGTCTTGAGTTAATAGCATGTTGGATGCTTCGGGATATCTAAGTTATCTCAATATCTGAAGCAGATTGAACTATATGCCTGTGACCATTACAACACAAATCACAACAATGGTATTTTTTATTTTATTTTCCGAAACATCATTTCAGCGCCCCCTGAGGTGTGTTGTCCGGGGCATATGTCCCCTCCCTTGGGCCCCCCCTAGATACACCATGCTTCCGAGTGCGGCCGGGGGTCCGTAGGTATGGCACGCTCAAGTATCAAAAATGGCGAGTTTCCCGGCATGCCGAGTTTCCAGCGATGTGTATCGGTTTTCCTCGCCATATGTCGAGTGCCCAGCGTTATATGTCGAGTTGCAGCGCTATTGTCCAGTTTGCCCTCTATACATCGAGTTGGGCTCTATTATAGTGAGTTGACATAAATCAGGTCAGTTTTTACGCTCCACGTAATCAAATCATGGCGAGATGTTTTCCCGCCGCGTCGAGTTTCACGCGCTGTAGTATCGGGGTGTCCTCGCCATAGTCGAGTGTGCAGCGTATATGTCGAGTGTAAAAAGCGCTATATGTACCAGTTGCCCTCTTCTTATACGTCGAGTTTTGCTCTCTATTGGTGAGTTTTGTTTACATAAATCATGTCCAGTTTCAAAATCATGTCGAGATTTTTTCTAAAAAAAAACCAATGAGGAAACTCGACATGATTTTGGTGTATGTGTAAAAAATCATGTCGAGTTTGCTCATCTTGAGAAAAAACTCCTGTCGAGTTTGCTCCTGTTGAGAAAAAATCCTGTCGAGTTTGTCCTGTTGAGAAAAATAAATCATGTCCAGTTTACACATGTTGAAAAAATCATGTCCAGTTTTTTAAAACTCGGCCTGATTTATAGGCCCATGATTTATTCTGGACATGATTTATTCTATGATTTATGAAACTCGGTACATAGAGTTCACACTGGATAGGCAGTTGCTGTAACTCGACAT
Source organism: Ophioderma brevispina (assembly GCA_023653785.1). Lineage (NCBI taxonomy): Eukaryota > Metazoa > Echinodermata > Ophiuroidea > Amphilepidida > Ophiodermatidae > Ophioderma > Ophioderma brevispina. The sequence goes on along the minus strand of JAMKCH010065234.1, from coordinate 3,726 downwards.
ATAGCGGGGGGGTAGGAAACTCGATATACAGCGCATGAAAACTCGCTTGATTGTAGTGGAGCGTGCCATATAAAGAGAGACTGCAGCCAAGGGGAGCTGACTCCTAAATAAACATGACTATCACAGTATGCTCCAGGGGCACTCCAGACAGGTCTCTCAAAGGTGCGCTGGCACGCCCCCACCCCACCCCGCGCAGCGGAAGCATACCATGTGCCCCAGATGGGACTGCGCGCTGATGGTTACTAACAAATAAGGGGCGAGCCCATCGAAAGGCCCTTTGGAGTCTCCCTTTGACATCGCATCCTGTGCGCCAGACAAAACGACAGGCTTCCCCACTCTCAGTCTGGTCGCCCGGACAGATCCGAACAGGAGAGCATGAGCACGCTCTTTTTTTGTTTCTCGGGGGCATTCCATCCTGAGGCCCACATAGCCACCAACCAAGGCACCTGTGTGTTGAATTACGTTTAGTGGTTTTATTTCTTAACAACAACAACTTTATGTGGACGCGTTTAGTTGCGTCGCACTGCGTACCCTCTTTCTGATCTCTCGCAAAGCAGTAGTAAGAGCTTGTGCTCACTTAATTGGTAACCATCCGTGAACACATCAAGACTCAATAAACCATGTTATTCAGTTTAAGTGTTCATGATTAAGGAGGCTGTGGTTGTGCTCTAGTGTATAGTAAGTCATAGACCGTTTTTACATAAAGCGCTTTCTATATATACACTTGAAGGCTAACTACTTCATTTTAAGTATTTTCCTTTACTCACCTAATCCAAACGTGCATGGCAAAGTATATAATTAGTGACACCGCATTGCCTTTTAAGAGTATTAAGTGTATAAATCCCCGGTGTTTCATTGTTTTGGCGGCCATTTTGAATATGACGCCCTCTAGATGCAGTTAGCATGCCAAAATGTGTTCATTTTCCTTGGTGTGTTTGGTGTGACTAATATTCATCATAGTGCAGAATTGGTATCAAAAATACAGATATATTTCAAAAAAGAGCATTAAGTGAATATTGGCCCCCATTTTTGCAAAAAGCGCCCTCACTCTTAACCCATGATGGGGATTTTTGCAGACCACCTGATTTGATAGCTATATTTATAGGTTCCAAAAATAGTGGTCTCCAAAAAATCCCCGGGGGGGTGCAGGGTTTCGGTTAGGGGCTCCTACCTAATTTTTCGCTAATGATTTCACTGGTAGTGATTCTTTTCTCTGGCCCTGTTTATTGAAGAAATGCCCATAAGATTTGGAGTAGGTTTTATCATCTCATTTCCTGGGACCTTTAAATCCTTGAAAACACTACTGGAACATCCTCTAACCTTCACTTCTACCTCCGATAGCTATCCTGCTTCTTCGAGTCGCTTGGGTTTAGGGGGCCGTAACTAAGGGGGGGGGGGGGTCATCCGTAAATGTTGGCCAAAACCGTGGGTATGCAAGAAAGTGTTAATGACGTTATTAAATTCTGTAGGATGTAGGCCTAACTATAAATGCTCCTAAATCGATCGAAATCGGATATACAGTTCCGGAGATAGTGGGCCGATCGAAGTGAAGCAGTGTTTGCAAAATTTCTAATTTCTATACATGAATGTGACATTGTTTACAAATACGTCTACCGGCATTTAGAGTTGCGACGAATATGCCCATCACACCACTGGCTGCCTTTTCACCATTAACCACTGCGCATGCTCGAAATCGGATCGCTCCTCCATGTTGAGAGATAAACTCCGACTCTTTGGGAAATCCCAATGAAATTCTTGTTTGTCATCAGTAAAAAATATTATTATCAGGTTATATCATTAGCAAGTCCCAATGCGCACTTTGTCACTGGAATAATCAATGACATGGTAATCAAGGCATGATACCATGCGTTTTTGAGAGTTCAAATTCACTAATTGAAACTAAAGCAAACCTATCGTGTTTATCTCTCATAATTACAAATCAATATGGATTTTTTCCCCTCCTGCTTCCGTCCCACACTTCATTAACCTTCATAGAATAAAATCCACTGAAAAATGAATGCTTGCTCTACACGCAAAATGCTTCCCTAAATTGTGACATTTTCCAAAACTAGGCTGATAAGTTTGCAAAAGCTTTCAAAATGGACGATTATTTTAATAGCCAAATTACGTATAAACCAAATGACCTGAATCACCACAGCTCCTAAAACAAAGTAGTAGTAAATCAAAACAGCATAAATACACTGGTCGTTTATACCTTAGAACTATATTTAGGGACGTACTTTACAGCACATCCGCCAAGTCAGTTAGTACTTAATATACCCTTTTATGCCCATTTGACCCATCAATTTTGTATCTAATATGGATGTGTGATACTTGTCCTTAACCTTTTCGATATGACAACTCTTTTGGTTTAATTATCCGTCCAAGGTTTACGGATTACTTCAACTTGAAGGTCTACTGTGAGGCTAGGACCTTACCCAAATATTCCCATTGTCGTGATCATTCTTTCTTTGTTTTTATAACTGTTACTAGTGTTAGTATCTTTTTGAATTAGATGTATTTTGAAGCCCCAAGACTGGACAATGTTTAACCATTTGAAAATGAGGCCTTTCATTTGCATCTAAAACAATACCTGAGAGGTAATGCTAACATTTAAGGCTGACTAGGGGTTTCCAAATATAAAGCGTTGTTAGACTTCATTCCAGTGCTAGACTGTTACTCTCCATGGGCAGTAGCTCATAGAGGCGACTTAGATTATAGATTCCTTTGTCTCTGTTTTATGATTGTACTCCCCATTCTCCTGATCGTGATCAACAAACATCGCCCTCAATTCAGTCAATGTTTTTTGCTTTGGAATTTACTTAAGTATTACGAAATTTTGTTAGTCCAAGAAAGAAAGCATGGCCTGTATTAATATGTGAGTTTGGTCATCTTTCTGGGTTAACACTTACGCGGACAAGTCTTTTTCTACTTCCTTTGGTGGACAGGGGGGTTCCATGGACCCCCCCCCCCACATTCCCGAAGGAATATTTGCACGAATGTATACGCACACATGCAGGGTCATAAGACAATAACATTAGCAATAAATTAGAATTCCACAAGATTTATAGGTGGCAAGACAAATGTTGTAATATTTGTTCTAAAAGGTCCAATCTACCTATCTGAATGTCAAATGCTGTCATTGTTTTTTTTTTTTGTATATGTCATATTTTTTGGTAGGTGGCATTGTCGTCTGTGTAACTTTGCCATTGGTTTGTACAGTGTCGTGACCATGGGCTTGACGGAGATATGGCAAATCAAGTGATTGCCTATCATCCAGAGAGAGGGTTAGCTAAATGTATAGTTATTTTTGTTTAATTACATAATATATAAATACTTAAACAGGAAAAATATTCTTAATTACTTGTTTTAATTAATAACTTTTACTGACACTTCCATTGGCTGTTGGACCCTACCAACCTAGTATCTTTCAATGACAGGTGCGATAGATTTTGAATATTTTCTTCATGAAAAGATGCGTACCAAAAAGTTACACAATTACAAAAAAACATTATCGGAAAACATATTGTTAATCTTTAAATTGGCAAAAGGTAGTTGGCGGTCCTAGGACCCCCCCCCCCCAGTGTCCACTTAAGATAAGAATACAAGGTTATGTAAAAAACAGCTGGTTGCAAAGGCATTTTATAATTTATTGGATATGATGCTACCTCACAATTCATGAACAAAATTTGATTTTCAAAAGAATGACTGATTGTGGTCCTAACA
>JAMKCH010065231.1:0-11833 GCA_023653785.1 Ophioderma brevispina | reverse complement strand
GAAATCTAAGTTTCCAAAGTTATATATTTCCATACATTTTTTAACCCTTAAACCCTCAAACACCAATATAACTCAATGAGCTGAGTGGGGAAAATGCACTAAGTCCAAAGAGATGCGATGACGTCATCGCACCAACACCCATATGGGCACGAAATCGCTGGCCGGGCCAGCGACTCCCTTGTGGCTTGCCATGCCTGGTCATATGGAATGGTGGGCCGGAGGCCCCGGGTTCCAATCCCGCCAGGGCCCTTCAGGTTTCTTTAGTTTCTATCCCTTTACCCCTTTCCTTCCTCTCTGGAGATAGGCTAGAAACCAAAAGGCAGTTAGGGTTAGCGTACACTTGCTTTTTTTCCAGGTAAGAGGTCCCCTAGCCCTTAAACCCTCAAACACCAATATAACTCAATGAGCTGAGTGGGGAAAATGCACTAAGTCCAAAGAGATGCGATGACGTCATCGCACCAACACCCATATGGGCACGAAATCGCTGGCCAGGCCAGCGACTCCCTTGTGGCTTGCCATGCCTGGTCATATGGAATGGTGGGCCGGAGGCCCCGGGTTCCAATCCCGCCAGGGCCCTTCAGGTTTCTTTAGTTTCTATCCCTTTACCCCTTTCCTTCCTCTCTGGAGATAGGCTAGAAACCAAAAGGCAGTTAGGGCTAATTAGTGATGGTGAAAAAAACAGAACCTCTCAATGAACACGAGCACATCCAGAGCTTGCAAATGATGTTTCTCAATTCACTCTCAATGTTTGCCTAGTCTATTGTAAACATGAAATTGACATTTTCTAGAGCAAACCTGTACAATGACATTAGCCATGTTCACACGGTCACACAACTCCAACAGTTTGAAATTATGGAGATGAAAATTAAATCCAATTATTTTACTTCACTGCTAAGTGGGTTCCACACGATAGCCAAAACTTGGAAATCATCCTCTGACCATTCTCCTCCAATTCTCATATCAGAGTGTAGATCGGAAGTTAACGTACCGGAAGCCATGGCCTTTCGCACATGATATTCAAACACTGAAATTTGTCAACAAAGATGACCTTGGGAGGTCACCTCCACTCACTGTCCCCAAACTTCCACACAGCATGGCATGGCATGGCACGGCACGGCATGGTACAACACTCCAAAACACTCCAGAGTGTTTTATATCAGAGTTTGAGCTTCCCCAAGTTTTTTAGAACCCCACTAGACCCTTGATAACACTCCACAGTTTAAATGTGCAACGTGAGATTTTGAGGCACCCAAATATTGTGTCATAAAGGTAATTTCATATAGATTAGATGCTTAATAGATTTCTTACCTTGTATTTGGGTACAGAAATGTCTTAAAAGAGAGAAAAAGGTGATTTTGATTTGCTTATATTTCAATAAAACATAGGCTGAATTTTGTATTTGCTCCTATGGGAAATTAGAAATTTCACAATTTTTGTACCAAATAACCTTCTCAGTTTAATCCTTTCAGATGGGGATGTTTTTGATGGAAAACTTTACATTAGGGCAAACATCAGCACTTTCAATTTTTAAGGGACACCTGATATGTAAAATGTCTCGTTGCACCTTTTTATTAAAAAATCTGACTGTCTCCAACACATTAAACCCTGATGAGAGTTTAATAATACACTCTGAATTTGCAATCACATATTTTTTTTTTATTTCACATTTGACCAAAAAGCTGTCAGGTGCACATAAATGGATGTTGGCATAGATGGTGGCATGTCAACTAAAAGAAAATTATAAATTCTGTAGTTTTTACATAAATATAACCAGTATTGATAGCGATAAAAGAATGATCCAAATTGCCCAATGATTATCATGGGATGTTTAAAGTGCGTATTCCAATCATCTTTGGGACCCACCACAGGCTGTTGAAAGTCTCATTTATTATGATAAACACCTGATATAAACAATAAATATCAATGGCGACACAGTGTTGACACTAATTTTTTCTACATTCTGACTACCTCCGGTGTAAATTTTATGGACATGTGCTAATAGGTAAATGAATGTCTTCAATCTGTTGTAACAAAAAAAAAAAAAACAAAAAAAAAACAAAAAAAAGCTCTTTCTAGGGAGGAAGGGGATACAATAGAGGGCTATAGAGGGTGCTTATAACCCAATTCATGACCTTTCTGGCAAGATTCCTGCAATGGATTGTTTTGATGTTTGCAGAAAGGTAATAAGTAGCTCTTGCATGTCCCTACTTATATCAGTTATCAAAACCGTGTCGCCATTCCTTAGAATTGTTCAAAAATAAGAGCCAATTTGAATGGGGCAAAACAGCGGTGCCAACCTATCCAGAGGTGGTATCAACCTTTATATGGGCCATTCTTAGGGAAGTCACACATGACCACTTTATTTGCCCTCCATGACAAAACAACCACCTAGCAAAAAGTGGAAGGCACACTATTTTTTATTAGTTTGGACCAACACAGAATCAAAGGGAATGTTTCCACTTCATAGATGGTTGTTTTGTCATGGGGCAAAATAGAGTTGGTCACATGTTGTGACTTCCTGAAGAATGCCATCTCAGAAGCCGCCATATTTTTTCAGGCTGCGACATTCCCGTTTTTTTTGGAGTTGCCCGATAGGGGCAACCTCATCGTGTAAAACCTCGTGCCCAAAAACTGCCCGATAAAAAAACATATAAGGTCATGTATTTTCACATAAGTCTGTAAGAAAAATAAGTCAATATTACAAAGAGCGCAAGAATGCTCAGAAAAATGCAGCAACTTGAGCTTGAAGATGTCTCTGAGGATTTCTTAGTTCATGACCCGAATAGCATTAAAAGGTTGAAGCCATTGGTGATTAAGTGGGTTTTACATGTGACCTTAGCAGGCCTGTATTACAGCTTCACCTTCAATTTAAGCTTGCCCGAAGGGCGGCAGTGCTTATGTGAATTATGATTGCCCGAACAAGAAAATGATTGCCCCGGGCAATCGGGAACCGAATTGTGCAGCCTGTATTTTTACCCAGCTATTGTCTTCCTGAAATTTGCGCTGCCCCAATCCAAGATAGCACAATGGGTAGCCATCAATAAAGAGTATTTTTTTATTTTGATTTTTTGAACAATGTCCGGGATAGGCCAAGAAACCTTAACAGGAAGTATTTCCAGGGGTCCAATTTTTTGGGATGGCATTGGGACAGCCAGAGTAAGACTATACTATCTTAAAAATTGACTGTGCTTGCATACGTATGGCTTCTGTACAGGGACGTGGTTCTTAAGTCCCCCCTCCAACGGACCGGGTATTTTTCAGGGCTCCGTTGTGAATGAATAGAATTTTAAGTGACAACTCTACAAATTAAATTCAGAATTCAGATGCTGTTAAAAACTGAGGTGCCTTTGTGATCTGTTTTATTATTGTTGTTCACTAGAATCCTTGAGAAAGAAAAGCTTATTCACAAAATTTTACTTGATCCCGATCTTGTGGTTTATGGTAACAGCAAAATAGCTGTTCTGCACGCCCCCTAGGCCATACACGTAATTTCTGTCCATTACAGGCAGAAAATATAGAAAATAGAAAATGAAATATCTTACAGATACGACCGAAATTTTCATGTAAGAATTAGGTACATTATTACCAAGGCTAATGGTTAGTGATAGACAAAATCTCACTTTTACGTTAATAAGCCAGGGGTCCCGATGAGGTTGTCGAACACTAAATGCCCCTTTAAATCTCAGCGTTAGTGACCCTGCCGAGAATAGAACCGGGAAACTTCCAGCACCCAACGGGGCAAATACCCCTCACCAGTGGGCCATGCTCTCCCACAGTAGCAAAGAGGCATGAATTATCGCTTCCAACCATCCAAAACCACAAGTTGGTTTTCCCACAAAAACTTGTGGGTGATAAGTGCATGATTAGTCTAGTGTCAGGGCTCTTATATCAAATAGAGAAACACAATACAATTACCTCAGAACAAAACCTTTAAATGAATTGCTGCCACACCCCCCTCTCGCTGAATAGATTCTCACCCCTATGCAAATGTGATGCCTGGAAATTAAAGACTCCAGATCCAAAGTTTGCCATAGCGGCACATAATCTCATGCCTGAAAGACACCGTTTCAAAAAAACTCCTTATACATACACAGAGATATAATGACGACCAAATGCCCTGAATATCACAAATCATACCAAACCGCTCTAAGGTCAACTGCCTGAAACACCAAATATACCGGCGCACTGCACTCTACAATGCCACAGAAATCAACACTGATACGATAGAATGAAGCCACCGCAGGTGCGACTGTCTTGCCGCCAGGCCGACCACGCCATTCTATATATTAGGGAGTAAAGTACCGATTTTAAGACACGCACGGCCGCCAGCCATGCGGCACATTAATGTCGCGTTTACTAGGTGTGAGCTTGAGGGACGTTTCTCTTAAAAGCCATGACTAAGAATCACCGTGTAAATCTTCCACCGGATCCATTAAGGCATGACAGACCTACAACCGACAATCCGTTATAGCCAAACCTTGGATGATGCGCAGGTGAATGCGTGCAAACTGTCTATTTTTAGTAAACTTATACTTGGGTTCTGATGGTCTATGTTACAGACGGTTCTAGATTTTTGGCAGAAATTATGCTCCAGGACCTATGGTCCTGGGACCATTTAGTAATTGGAGAAATATTCCAAATCAAAATTTAAATTGCACAATGGCGCCAACGGACCATATGGCAAATAGGTCCTGAGCAGTATTTGACTATAGAATACTTCTCCACTGCTCCAGGAGCATATTGCCAATGCTCAGGACCATTGGGAATCAATATTATGCAGGAGCATATTCAGCTATTCAACATATGCTCCAGAACCATTTTTTTTTAATTCAAAATGCTCATAGGACCATATGGCAAATATGGTCTGCAGCAGTATTTGACTTCGAATACTTCTCTCACTGCCCAGGAGCATATTGCCATATGCTCCTGGAGCATTTGTGGATTCAATATACTCAAGGAGCATATTCAAATATGCTCATGGACCATATATTTTTTATTTTATGCTCTGGGACCATATGGCAAATGTGGTCATGGACCACATTTGACTTAGAATATTTCAGATTTATTTATGCTCTATGATAACCATTGTCCTGGAGCATTATTTGGGCCAAAATCTCATAGAAGCTACAGACATAGTCTGATATTTATTAATTGTGTTGTTCAATTTTGCTGACTTGTTATTTTTGCAAGTTGCCGGTGGTTTAAATTTTCAGCAAGAGCAGTTTGTAACTTGAGGTCAATACTTTTCAAAAACACTCACTGTCACGTTTGTGAGATTTTATAATAAAACAGTAATATACTTGAAATGTTCATGAGAACCTACAATTTCTTTAACTTATGCCATAAAGGATTCATAATTATGACTTTCTTTTTAAGTTGGGCAGCTTTAATTTACGAAACGTTTATCCTGAAATAGGGAGGTTAGAGCTAGCTGATAGTTTTAGAAATATGGTCAAAGCATTGAATTTTCATATGTACCAAAAAAAAAAGTATAACGGTCGTACTATAAAACTAACATACGTTGGAACAATAACCTGTTTCTAATTTTACTGACTTCTTGGATATCCCCTATCAAGGATAAATGGTATTAGTTAAAACCATCTGTTTGAACATCTTTTTGAATACAGCATATACGCGTGTTAATGTCCAAGTTTTAGTTTAGGGAAATGGAGTGATTTTTGTATTAAATGTCGGCACCTGGACAATAAATTAAACACAGGGGCCTATATGGAACTAAAATATACAAATACTCAAAATTATTAAGTATTACAATCAATTGGAATTTCGCATGTTTATATTGTGTCCCTCTAGCTAGGGCACTATATGAGATTCTTGATCACTAATAAATATCTAGTCCTATAAATCTGAGGGGTTACAGAGTGGTTGTCTGTTTAGCATTTATGGGCTCATAACATTCATCCATGGGCAGGGAAAAAAATAGGCTCGGCCAGCCTCGCCCACAATTGTTAAAGTTTTCCACAACCGCAGACATGGATTACCTACCGAGTAGACATGGATTACCTTTATTCTTTCATTACATATAGAGTGACTGTGAGCTGTGTAATGGAACTTATCAACCATCCAGTCTGGAATGGTACAGCTAATATATGACTTTTTAATTAAAAATGCTCTATGACCAATGGCAATAGTGTCCCTGCAGCAGTATTTGACTTCGAATACTTCTCCACTGCTCCAACATTGCCATAATGCTCCGGAGCATTTGTGTATTCAACTATACTCCAGGAGCATATTCAAATTGCTCATGGACCAAATATTTTTTTTTATTATTTATGCTCTTGGACCATATGGCAAATGTGGTCCTGGACCACATTTGACTTAGAATATTTTCCAGATTATGTTATGCCTATGACGCATATGGTCATGGAGCAAATGTTGGGGCCAACTCTCATAGAAGCTATCAAACATAAGTCTGTATATTATTATTGGTGTTGTTCATTTTCTGACTTGTTATTTTTGCCAAGGTTGCCGGTTGTTAAATTTGTAGCAAGATCAGTTTTTTGTTAACTTTGAGTCAGATACTGTTTCAAAAACACTCACTGTCACCGTTCTGATGAGATTTTAAAACGAATATACTTGAAATGTTCAAGAACCTTAACAATTCTTTAACGTATACTATGCTCTAAAGGATTTCATAATTATGACTTTCTTTTCTAAGTTGGGCAAGCTTTAATTTACAAACGTTTATCTCTGAAATAGTTAGGTAGATAGCTGATAGTTTTAGAACTATTGTAAATGCATTGATTTGTCATATTGTACCAAAAAAAAATTATAAGCGGTCTTGTACTATAAAACTAACATACTTTGAAAAAATAACCCTTTTCATAATTTTAAAAATGAATTCTTGGATATCCCCTTCAAGGATAAATGGTTTTTTTTTTAAACAAAGTTTTAAACAATTGTTTAACATCTTTTTTTGAATACAGGCCTAAGAGTTTAATGCCGGTATAGTTAACACTGGAGTGATTTTTGTATAAAATTCTGCACCTGGAACAATAAATTAACACAGTGGCCTACATGAACTAAAATATACAAAAATACTCAAAATTATTACATATTACAATCAATTGGAATTTCAGCATGTTTATATTGTGTCCCTTAGAATCTAGGGGCAAATATATTAGATTATGATCACTAGTAAATCTCTATCCTCTAAATCTGAGGTACCAGAGTGGTGTCTGTAGCATTTATGGGCTCAAACATATCCTCCATGGGCAGGGAAAAAAATAGGCTGGCCATGCCTCGCCCACAAGTTTTTAAAGTTTTCCAACCTCAGACATGATACCCAGAAATGACAGTCTGCAATTAACCCTTTAATTTTCTAATTACATATAGGAGTGACTGTGGAGCTTGTGGTAATGGAAATTATTATCACCATCCAGTCGGGAATTCGTACAGCTAATATTATACTTCTAATTGCAATATATCCATTGACTAGCCGCGCACTAATAGCAGATTATACAGCCTTCACATACTGTGAGGGAGTTTGAACTTCAATGGCATTATAGGGTTCAATTGCTGGTAAAATGGCAACTAATCAGCGCATTCCCGACGTATATGTCGCCAGTCTAGTCCCTCTATTACTGGCTGCTATGCAGTGCTTCGATTAGCATTAAGATCAAATATTTACACAGTTACAATCCTCCCTTTGATATACTGACAATGGGAAAAGTCGAGAGAGGATAAAGATATCAGAGAAGAAGAGAGTATATATAAAGCAAGATAGAAAAAGAAAGTGAGAGAGAGAGAGACAAGAAAGAGAGAGAGAAGCGAGGAGAGAGAGAAATTGAGAACGAAATTGCCTGGGACGGGCTGGGTCTTACTCAGCATAAATGACTGAGTGGGATGTGCAACAATAATAGATCCCATTTCCTCCTTCTGGTTATATGACCTCTTTTCAGCCAATTTGGTATAGGAATGAAAAGTGCTCTCTTATATAGCTATGGGTCCATTTCACAAAAACTGGTAATTAGACTAGTTTTTTACTTTCCCTGAGTGCAGACTCTCACGGCCTGTCCTCTATCAAACTGAGCACACAGCCCACTCCCAGATCTGTTAGGCGAGAGCTTTGACTGACCTCTTAAAGGTGCAATTGAGAGATTTTGAGTTGTACATATATTGTGTCCCATTTTGTAGTTTATTTTATATAGATTAGACCCTCAATCATTAACTTCTACCTTGTAATTCGTTAAGAAATGCCTTTGAAGTGAAAAACAAAAGTTGTCTTTTTATTTGCTCATATTTCAATATAAATCAAAGGCTGATTTAGTATTTGGCTCCTATACGAAATTAGAAATTTCACTTTTTTGTACCGAAGAAATATTTCTCAGCTTCGTCCTTTCATGTGGGGGTATTTTTGATGGAAAGCTTTACATCAATGCAAATATCAGAATTTTCAATATTTTTCAGGACACCTCTTATTTGAAAATCTCTTGTTGGCACCTTAATAAGAAACCTTACATACATTGTGTAAATTGAGTAAACTACGTAACTATGAAAGTGGCTCTAGCATGCTACGAAACCTTAAAACAGCAGCCCAAGTATCATAGTTTGTCTCCTAATTAAAGTTGCAATAGCGCTTCAATTCATCAGAATGACTTAGTATTGAGGCCACTGGCTTACCAGGGTTAAATGTTAAAAAAAAGGTGAAAGAGAAAGAAAATGAGGTACAACTGTCTCACGGAAGCATGCAATCAAATAAATATTGTCTGTAAAATTGTGAAATTTTGCCAGCATTTTTTTTTTTTTGCAATTTCAAAAAAAAAAAAAATCATACTTCCTAGAAATTATATGGAAGAGCACAAAAATACAGCTGTTTGAAGGTGTCTCATTTATTTATGACAAAACCAGAATAAAAAAAAAATTAACGGCGACACAGTTTTTGATACTGAATTTAATTATTCAGTCAACTACATCCGTGCAAATTTGATGAATTTCATTGCGGGACATATGATTTTCTTAAAAATCTAGTTTACACATCTTTCTATGAAAAGGGTGTATAGGGGGTGCTGATATCACAAAGTATAAACTTTGTAGGCCTATATGGAGCAAGATGTTCCACACTGGATTTTTCTGATTTTGCAGTACAATAGCTCTTTACATGGTTCCTAATTATTCAGTTTCAAAATGTGTTGCCACTGTCTTAATTTTGTCTAAAATAAAGAGACATGGGTGCAAGGTCAAACAGCATTGCTCCAATTTAGGGTCAGGTGAGTCATTTTCATCTATTTTGTAGTTGAGACAAATTTCACTATCTAATGATGTAATGTAAAATTTTTGAATCGAGTCATGTTAACTTTGAAACGCAGGTTGAAATCATGACTTGTTACAGTTGCCATTGCCCATTCCGGGGGGGGGGGGGGGGTTATCTGACATGTTTGGGGACATTTAAAATACTCACACCCCTGGCAGGGACATATGCATAACAGGGTCTAAGGTTACATAGGGTCATTAGAGGTCAACTGTGTATGGGGAGGGGGTCTTTGATTTAATTAATTTAAACAAAAGATGGACAGCTGCAATGCCGGATCCAGAAAAAAAAGTTTTTTCATCAAATTCACAATATCAAATTCTAGTCCTGCTAAGGTTTATCAAATCAGTGGATTGTGACTGGTTTCATGATACAAATAGGAAAATTAACCTAAACTTATCAGCAAAATACCCCTGAGTGTGTAATTTTTCTTGCATTTTCTTTGCAGTAGCACAAGTGTCATTTTTCTGTATTGGGTAGTTTTGTGGCAAAGACACCTCGCATTTTTATCCACCAAGCGCGAGCGCGCCAAAGGCCTTGTCGAGCGCCGGAGGCGTGATGCCGAAGCGAAGCGAGGCGTCTTTGGGCAAATTGGTATTTCCCTGTGCAAGCAAAAAAAATAAAATGTGCAAATCAAAGTATGTCGTCATCGTACGCACCGCCCAGTTCATCAATGACAACGTTTTCAGATACTTGCCACTATCGATTCCTCCCCCGTCAAAAGTTACCATATCGATTTTTTGCACGGCCTAATTACATACGCTTCCAAGCAAAATAGTTCACTCGGCGAAGTTTTTGACAGCTGCGAGTGCGAGTGAGTCCCTATACGGTCTGTGAGATGGAGAATTGGGATAGTTGTAGCCGTCGCCCAGCTCTGCAGAAATAAAAGTCCCCATAAAAGTTATTCCACCTTCCCTGCACAAACCACTGAATATGAGACGATACGAGGGCATAACGTCAGTGATTTTTATCAAAATATTCGTAACTGCAGTGACCATGTCAAAATTGCCACTCACAGCCTGACAAGTGATTTTGAACTTAATTAAATGAGGAATCCTGACCGCGCCGTATCATCGTGCCACGCAAATGTGTCGTGTGGCGAACATCCCCAAATTCAGCCAGAAATGAGTCTAGTTCACAAATGCACGCCGAGAAATTTAGTTAGGGCCCCTGTTATATGACACGCACATCCTAGTCTAATGCAAACTTACCTCGGGACCTTACCATGACACATTGACACGGTGCCCTCCAACATACTGGCACAATTAAGGCTGAACTCTCATGCCGACCATGGCGAACGATGCATGGAAACTAGTGTACATACAACATCGTTCACTACAATTACTGTAAAATTCACATTTATAGTCAACGTATCACACAGTACACGGAGCCGAGCTTCAATATGCTCATCTCATATACTCAGCACCGGGACTCCCCCCCCCCTCAGCACAACTGCAGCTAGCTCGAATATCTACAATACACCCCATGTCCCGGGATCCCTCAAGTACTCTGACCAAACGATTCCATTGTAATCCACCATGTTCACCACCTGGCCGTATTCGCTTTGTTGTTAATCTGTTACCAAACTCAATAATTGAATGGTTATTGAACAGTTCCAATAAACTCGTATTTCCTGGAACTATTTTAAGCGACGATGACACATCACTTGACCAATCAACGAGCGTATAGTTTTTCGGAGAAATATCCCGAAAATCAATAGTAACAAGAAAAAGGAATATTTGCGAAATGCTTTGATTACGACTCAGCTTTGAGCGGTCCAAAGATGAGTGCGGACCACACAAATTGAATAAATAGTCAAAGCTTGATGAAAGGCTAGTATATTGGGTATTTTTAAATGGTACAATCTCTTGCTCCAATAAATCTTCACACAGCATTGTTTGGCCGTGATGTATGTGAATCCGCACCAGCCCCGTACTGGACAAAACCGCATTTAATACTTTGGTTTTACTATACTCTCTTTTATGCACTTTAATTAAGAACAGTCCCAAAGGGATATATTTCACAGCAAACTGGTCCCCTTAGGGGTATTTTTTTACAAAAACTTGGTCCCGCGTTAGGGGTCACATTCAGAACCCCTGCACAGCATAGGTGCCTGAGCCCCCTGAAGGGGGCTGTGTACACCCAGACAAGTCTTGGGTCATGATACTTTTGACCGAGGTATAATATATGCAAGAGTAAACAAGGACCTAACCTTTTTTTAAAAAGTTTCATTTAAAATGACCTTGGGCCTTTTACCTACAAATCTGAACAATATAGCAAGCGCAATGCTCAAATATAGAAAAACCATTGTATCAAATGCTAACCTGCGTTTTTTTCTGAGTAATTATTTTTCTTTTCTGAAACCCACTCTACTTATTATTGAAAACTTAGTTTTATCTGCAAAAACATAGTTTTTCAGTCCGATGAACAGATTTTCTGATAAACTTTAGTTACGCTTGACAAAACTTGTTTATATCAAATATGTTGAGCATTGCGGGTGCAAAAACTAATTTTGTTCTGAAACTAAGTTGTTATCACTGATACCTAAGTTTATCACTATAAACT